>MU224756.1:118436-155613 GCA_018584345.1 Thuja plicata
AAAAATCACCTAGGACATTAAATAGATTTGAAGAATTATGCCAAGTAGTAACAGGGTTGTTTGGACATAATCGAGGGTATGATCACACTTAGGGAAAATAGGGTCCATAGTTGGAACAGACCAAATTCAGGTGGTTACATTTTCCCCTCTTTGAATTGATGTGCAATCAACACATTGATTCAAAGAAATTTTTTGATTTTTACTTCAGAAAGATTGAGAATCCCGTTCTTGGTTGTCGAACGGAATGTTGATGAGACCAGTCTCGCACTTGATTGAACAAAACTGATAGAATTGATTTTGAACTTGGTTGTCATCCAAAAAATCAATAAATTTTTTTTAAAGATACCAATTCTGAACTTGGATGTCATCCAAAGATTGATAATACTGATTCTGAACTTGGTTGTCATCCAAAAAGCTAGTATGAAGCTGCCAGGAGCTTAATAAAAATATTTTTAAAATGAGGAAACATAAGATATCTAGCTCATGAGAACCAAAGCTTTCTATCCCACAGTTCTGACTTTAGTCAAGGAAACTGTTATGCCCCTAGTTTGTTTGATAACGAAGTCATTTTTGATGCTGTTTCGAGCAAAGATTTAATTGATGATAGTGTGATCATGCCCCCTCGGGAACGAAATTGAAGGAAAAGAATAAAATCCCTCAGTTGAAAGAATGTATCACTTGCAAGAAGCGGCTAGGTCAAGAAAGAATGGAGTAGAAGTGAAGGAAAGAAGGTGTGTTTAAAAATAAACACATGATTATCAAGTTAATTATGTAAAAAATGAGTGATAGGATAGATAAAATGATGTTAAACCAAGATGTATGATAAAGTGTGCAGTATTGACCGATGTTTGGAACAAATGAAGCAAATTCATAATTTTTAGAAATACAGCAAAAATGGCACTGTGCTACTTGAAAACATCTTAGGCACCTTCGATTTGGTTTCCGATTGATCAGAAAGAGAACATAAATGAAGTTGTAGTTGTTTGGGAGGAGTTTCAGAACTCCTAAATGTCTCAGAAGACCCATATAAGCCTCCAAAATTACCATTTCACTATTCATTTTCACTTTCCTCCATAGTAATTCAGAGAGCTCTATAGAGAAGATGGTAGTCCCTGTGAGGAACCACCATTTCGAGATGAGCCATCGACATCAACGTCCAGCCGACTACCCACCGCCGGTAAGTGCTTGATAAACTACCCTGTGAATTTTGCAAATTTCAAATTCATGCATTTTTGTAGTAGTTATAGCCCTTGCAATTTAGAATCACATTCGGGATTCTGGATCGCAACCTGTGAATCCTGTGTCGCATCCGATTTTTCCCAGATTGCATCCAGTTTTTTTGGATTCCTGCGTCGCATCCGGTATTTCTCAGATCGTATCCAGTTCCATTGTTTTTGCTATATTTTTAAGGGAAATCCACCAGTCTGTTGTACCTAGGGTGCTTAGGGTCACACCCCGCATTTAGGATCGCATCCCGTATTTTGGAGATCACATCCTGTAAACATAGTTGCATCCAGTATTTCCAGGATCGCATCTGGCAGAATGGATCGCATCCTTCTATTTCAGAATCGTATCTAGTCAAAAGACTTAGAATTTCAATTTGTCTGATCCGTTTGTGTCCTGCAAACTTGGAATTGCTTAGCTGATTAGGAGTCTGCCCCTATGTTTGTAGATAGGATATTGATGTATTGTCATTTTTGTCCAAAATAGACCCAATTTGAGGTAGTCGCATTTCACAGCACTTACCCTGCGCACATACTTGCATTGTCAGGATGATTTTCAGATGATGAGCAGACAACTATGATCCAATGTAGATTATGTTCCTTGATAGTTTTACCTAAGATTGGGGTAAACCATGGGTTGTTGACTGCTCTTGCCGAGAGATGGCACTCAGAGCACAACACCTTCCATTTACCGACTGGAGAGATCAACGTGACTCCGAAGGACATCTAGAGGATACTGACCATGTTGATGATTAGATAGGAGGTATTCTTTGAGTTGAGAGCTGGGGTGGCTATTGGTGCTACACGCAGATTTTTCCAGGATGATACCATTGATCAAAGATATCAGTCATGGGACTATATGGTTGATCATTATGATCATTTATCTATTTATTTAGTAGGTTTGGTAGGCATCATCCTCATGCTAGATAAGGGCCAACATGGATTTATGGTCAGTTAGGTGAGTATGATAAAGAAGATGGTTACCCACCGTCGGAGATTTGCTTGGGGTAGTTGTATCTTAGCTTACATGTACAGAGAGCTACATGAGATAGTATACCATTATACCCATAGTATGACTATGGGTATCCTTATTCTTTAGATCTGGGTCTGGGAGCATATCCCTGTTACATTTCTGATTGTAGATAGATAGTGAGCACCTGAGAAGCCTTACGTATACATGTATGTAGGCCTTCTTCAACAGCCCCATCTAGGCAAGATTGAGTACTGGCACCATTTATTTGATGATATGATAGAGGGTATTTGGAAACCATATTTAGATTGTGAGGTGTGGACCTTGGATTCCCTGTAGGTGCCTTACTTGTGCCAGAGCCGATATCTTATTAGCAGGACTAGGTATGTTATAGAGCAGTTTGTCATTACCTGTATGGTTGGAAACAGGGTAGGGCAGAGGATATTGCTGTATACACCTAGACCAGAGATGAGACATCATTATGGGGTGCACAGTTGACATATGAGACAACACACCAAGAGATCTGGGATATGGTAGCAGTAGACTGGGATCTCCGGCCAGATGTAGAGGACGCAGGTGTGTCAGACAGATATGCTACTAAGAGGATTCAATACCCCTTCCCTCAGTTCACTGTTCCTAAGGAGATCATTCCTCTCATAGAGGAGCCCTTAGATTATGATCCTGATGACCGACCAGCCAGGGGTAGGGGGGTGCACAGAGAGACAGGGCTCCCGACAGACATGGAGGCCATGATGGTGGTAGGGATGGTGGTAGAGATGGCAGACATCCTCCTCCCAATGATGGTCCTGATAAAGATGATAGGGGTGGTGGGGGTGAGGTAGTGGATATAGGTGTAACCAGCGGCAGTGGAGAGGGTCGGCGTACCCGATTTAGATTTGTAGCTCCTCGGAGAGATACTAGTCCGCTCCTTACTAGGGACCAGCAGAGACATAGATGGAAGGGGTCACATGATAGACCTTAGGATAGGGGACATGATAGGGCCGAGGAGCAGGATACAAGCAGAGATGGAGATCCTCTGTCTAGATGTGAGCAGGAGAGGGAGCAACTCTGAGCGAGGATTACAACATTGGAGGCTAGAGTGACTACTGCTAATGCCTTACTGGCAGATAGGGATATACATCTAGAGCAGATAAGAGTAGAGAGAGATGCACAGGCTTGGACAACAGTCCACCAGGGACAGAGGGCCACATACTATTATGCCCTGTATCATGTGGTAGTTCCAGAGGGTCAGAGAGCACCTTCATTCTCTCGAGTGAATCAGTAGTCAGAGGGGGCCATGCCTCCTCCAACAGCTCCTTTTGTACCACCTCCTCCTCCTCCTCCTGACCAGGGAGATGGGGTGGGACAAAGTTGACATTTTGTATCATTTTTATGACATGTATATCTTTGAGATCATATTTGTATATCTGGATCCTGCTGAGATCCCCTCTTTTGTATAATTGGATCCTTCTGAGATCTATTTTTGTAGATGACATTCATACATGTATATCTGATTCATTTTGGCTCATTGATACACTGATACTCTTTATGCATACTATTCCATATTTGATCTATACCATGTTATGATGATATATATCTGATGCAGCTTCTTGATTCTGACATATTTCATGAGTTATTTTTACTTTCATAGAGGTATCTTGCACATGTGATGATATCTTGGTCTCTTGATGAGTTAGTTTTTAGATGATAACATCTTTTTATGATTGGATGTGATGAGTCATTACTGATATAAATATGTTTTAAATGATATTTATGTGAAAATGCAAATGTATGTTTCTTTTGATTTTTTGGTTATGCAAAATAGATGTATGGATGCACTCTAGGATGAAAAAAAGTAAAAATGCAATACATGGATGCTTTATTTTTGTATTTTCCTGTTTCTCCCTTTTTCAATGAATGCAAAATGTATGCTATGGATGTGCAATGATATTTGATATCAGTAATATGGATGATGTAATTAACTTGATTGTTAAAAGAAGATAGAAATCATTTTTGAGCACAAAATTCCTTATGCTGTTATTTCTTTTTATAAATGCACCATGCAAGCTCTAAATGCAGCTATATGCAGACTCTTAGGATTTGTCACTAATTAGAAAATATTGCAACATTTTTATCATCATTGGGTGCTTTTCAGAATGGATACTACTTGATAGTACAACCATCGCTAATACCCGCTGATATTATGAAAGTATGAATACTATGTTTTATTGAAATGTCAGAAATAGACTTAGGCAACAAGGCATAGAAGCCAAGATAACAAAATAGTCACCTTCCTTTTAATATACCAGATTATGATTTAGGCAAGATATTGGACTTGCAATGACCTTGAAAATTCATATCCTTGGGTACATTATGATTCATATACCTTAGTGAGAATCTGGATCAGAAAACAGACAAGGAAATTATTTCAACCTCACCATAGTTTACAAATAACAAAGATTGAGATATATGCGGCTATTCACCCATAGTGGCAGCTCTTAACATAAACATCCAAGTTAGGTGAAATTTTTAGGATCATTTGGAGCAATTACCATACGCAAAAATTTAAGAAAACATTATGCCCCCTATCCTTGTGACTCTTTGTCTTTGCGTAGACGTCATTGAGAAACTAAGAAGACATAATAAATTATCAATTGAGAATCAATCAAATAAAATTCATAATTACTTAGATGCCCCTAGTTGAAAACATCATCAATAAATGAAAGAATCATAATCAAACCAATACTAAACTATGTGTTTAAGTAGTACTTGTTTATTCATATGTCAAACACAGTAAAGATTCATGTTCGTGTTCATGTTCGCAATCCAATATAGCCATGTAGGAACTTCATTAATGTAAATGTCATGTTTGATGTTTTGGGAAGACACCCTTGTTTTGGAAAGTGACATTGTTTTGCATGTATCAAGAAACATTGCATTCGTGAGGCAAACCATCCTAGAGAAACCTAGCAACCGCAACTGACTATGCCCACAAAGATGCCCCTAGTGCAGAATGACTTATTCCTAAGACATAAAGATAGACAAATCCCAAGTGAGGATAAGATAGTCATTTAGGAAGATGAGGTCAGCGTATGAGCATAGGAAAAATTATGAAGGCCTTGTGTCAGTAGTGCATTGATAGATGGAGCGCAGAATACAAGTGACGCCTGATTGCCAGGTTTTCACCACTTGGCAAGATTGTTTCTTTCTTTTTCTTTTGCTACCAAGATGCCTGTTTTACCAGGTGCTCATCAAGGCACTTTTCTCTTTTTCAAATTTTTTCCTATTTTGGTTTTTTTGAATGTTTTTGTAGTATCAAGGTGCCTGTTTACCAGGTTTTCACCAAGGATACCTTTTTTTGTAGGACCTTTTCCACTATTTTTGGATTTCTTCAGGATCAATTTTCTGAATGTTTTTGGTATTTTGCAAGAACTTTTTGCTGTACAGGCTCTGCTAGCCGAACATTAATCGTAGAACCACTTCAAATGTAGAGTGTTGATAGGATCTGGGAGAACGTCTCCCTCAGGTGTAGCTACCTGATAAGCTCTAGTCCCAAAATTAGCAATGATAACATAAGGTCCCAGCTAGTTAGGTTCAAACTTTCCTTTCTGCTCCTTGTTAGGTTGGTTCTTAGGATTCTCCTTGAGGACGAGATCTACTACTTCAAATTTGCATGGTTTGACCTTTTTATTGTAACCTTTGGACATACGTGCTTGATATACCTTGAGATGATCGAACACTTGTTGTTGGCACTCATCTAGTAGGTTGAGAGAATTCACCCTATCTATGCGGTACTGCTCATCAGTAACCATTCCTTGTAAAGATATCCGTAAAGATGGGATTTCAACCTCAATAGGTAGTACTGCCTTAGCGCCATAGAATAGAGAAAATGGTGTGGCTCCAGTGGGTGTTCTTATGCTTGTTCTGTAGGCCCATAGTGCCAGATTTAGTTGTAGGTGCCAGTCTCTACCAGACTTGCTCACAGTTCAGTGTAGGATCTTGAGAATATTCTTGTTTGATGCCTCAGCCTATCCATTACCTTGAGGATAATAGATTGAGGAGCAATGTTGAGTAATATGGAACTGTTCACAAAGGTCGTCAATGTCTTGATTTTTAAATTGGCCCCCATTGTCTGTTACAATTGAAGAGGGTATCCCATATCTACAAATAATGTAGTTCATAATGAACATAGCCACCTATTTTCTAGTGGCTTTGATTAGCAGCATGGCTTCGACCCACTTTGTGAAATACTCAATGGCCATAATGATAAACTTGTGTCCATTTGAAGACTTGGGATATATTTGTCCAACCAAGTCAAAGGCCAATTGCTAAAATGGCCAATGTGTTATAAAATGTATAAGTTATCTAGTAGGAGCATGGATAAGGTTTCCACGTGTCTGGAATTTAAGACATGCTTTTAAAAATTGAATAGCATCTCTCTCCATGGTAGGCCAATAATAGCCTACTCTAAGAAGTTTCTTGGCTAATGAAAAGCCATTCGAGTGTGATCCACATACACCTTTGTGGACATATTTTAATGCTAGATCAAACTATTTGAGTTCTAAACATCGAAGAAGTGTACCATCGAGACCACATCGATATAGGTTGTTAGTTATGAAGATGTAACGTGATGCTATCCTAATCAGGGATCTTTTCTCATTTCTGGATAGATTGGCGGGAATGGTTTGGTCAGAAAGGTAAGCAATAATACTGGAATACCGAGATTGATCTAGGGTATTCAAGGTACATATTACCTAGTATTCAGGGTTATCAAAGGTAGGATAGGATATTTCTTCCACCAAGAAGTCATAGTGGAATTGATGCTCCTCCAGTTGTAACATGGATGCCAAGGTAGCCATAGCATCTGCAGCTTTGTTCTCTGATCTTGGTATCTGTTCGAAGGTGATGAAGACAAAGTACATCTTCAGATCATCAACTAGTTGCTTGTAGGGCATCAAATTTTCATCTTTTGTTTGATACTCCCCATTAACTTGATTGATAATTAGTTGGGAGTCAACATACAAGTGTAACTCTATGATCTTCCATTCCATAGCTAGCTTGAGGCCATTGACCAATGCTTCATACTCTAAGATATTGTTGGTACATGGAAACATTAATTTGTAAGATTTGGGAATCTTGTATCCTTGTGGAATTATGAAGAGGACCCCTGCTCCAGACCCTCGTTGAGTGAATGAACTGTCAAATTACATCTTCCAGGGATGTTCAGTGAGATGCATGGTTGTTTCATCAGGGAATTCAATTAGTAAAGGTTCATCATCCTGGAGTGGTGAATCAGCCAATTGATCTGCAAGTACCTATCCTTTAATAGCTCCCCATTCTACATATTCAATGTCAAACTCACTGAGAATTAGGACCCATTTTTCCAAACGTCCTGTTAATGCTATTCTGCTCAAAAGATGCTTTAGAGGATCAATCTTAGCAATGAGCTTCACCATATGAGAGAGCATGTAGTGTCTCAATTTTTGTGATGTGAAGATGACTGCTAAGCATGCTTTTTCAATAATGCTATAATTGAGATCATAAGTGACTAGTGTTTTACTAATGTAGTAGATAGCTCGTTCTTTCTTTGTTTCATCTTCTTGCGCTAGCAATACTCCTAAGGATGTAGTTGTAGCTGAAATATATAGGAGTAAGGGTTTTCCATGAATAGGTGCCATAAGGATAGGTGGGGCAGCTAGGTACCCCTTCAATTATCTAAAGTTTGCTTCACAGTGTTTATCCCATTTGAAGGTAACCCCTTTATGTAGTAGCTTAGTAAAGTGTTGTTCCCTATCTACAATTTGGGACATGAATCTCTCGATAGACTGAAGTCTCCCTTGTAGCATCCTCATTTGATCAATGTTATGTGGAGGAGCCATCTCTAGAATAATCTTTACCTTTGTGAGATCTACCTTGATTCCCTTCACGGATACTATGAATCCTAGGAGCTTCCCTGATTGGACCCCAAAGGCACATTTCTTTGGTTTGAGCCTGAGTTGGAACTGTTCCATTCGATCCAATATCTTTCTTAGGTTAGCAATGTGAGTACCTCTCTCCTTGGATTTAGCCAATGTGTCATCTACATAGTCCTCCATGTTCTTGTGCATCATGTCATGGAATATTGTTGTCATGGTTCTTTGATATGTTGCACCTGCATTCTTTAGCCCAAATAGCATGACGTTCTAGCAAAATGTGCCCCATGCGCATGTGAATGTGGTTTTATCTTGATCCTTAGGGGTGATCTTGATTTGATTATAGCTCAAGAATCCATCCATTAATGAATACATCTGAAAGCCTGCTGTAAGATCTATGATCATGTCAATGTTTGGTAGAGGGAAGTCATCTTTTGGACATGCTTTGTTTAGGTATCTGAAGTCTGTACAGATCTAGATAGATTTATTAGATTTAGAGATGGGTACCACATTGGAGATCCACCCTGCATAGACAATGACTCAAATAAATCTAGATTTCAACAACTTTTCTAGCTCCGCTTTTACCAATAATACAACATGAGGATGCATTTTTCTAAGTTTTTGTTTCATGGGCTTGAACCCAAGAGCTATAGATAAGTGGTGCATGATGAGATTAAGGTCTAGCCCTGGCATATTAGTATAAGACCATGAAAAATTAATCTTCTTCTCTTTTAGGAACTCTATGAATTGTACCTTCTCTTCTTCTGATAAAGATTGTGCTAGATGAACTATTTGAGGATTTTCAACAGTGCCCAAGTTTACTGGCTGTGTTAGTTCAATCAATATCGAAGATCTTTCCTGAAAGTGTTCTGGGAGGATATCAAGAGTCTCATCCTTTGATGCCTCGAAAAGGTTTTCACCATTGGATATGTCTTTTTTCTTTATTATTTTGGGATCTGATACTACCACATAGTGGTTTTCACCATCAGTCCACTTTTTCTTTTTATTTTTTAGTTTGTGACTAAGAAACTTGATATCCTCCTATGACATGTTCTCACTCCTTACATTGGTGGAAGAAGGGTAAGGTTCACAAGCATTGAGATAAAAAGCTAGGGAGTGGTCATTAGGAAAGTTGAGGATAGGAGTAGGATCTATTTCAGCCCAATCAATTAGGTCTGGAAGTACCAAGGTTAGAGAACCAGATTCTGGGAAAGACAACATCGTGTTAGCATCAAGACCATTAACCGACATGACATGATCTGTTAAGTTAATTTCTTCAATATTTAGATCAATAAGAGTGAGATCGTCATTAAAAGGGTCATTGTTAGGCATATGTGGATCGAACTCTAGTGACTTGTCAATAGAAATCTCATCATCATCTCCCTGTAAATGGAGGTTTCTTTCTCGTGGCCTATGAAATTCTTCCAGACTTATGTATTCACCTGTGTCTTCATCAATGATCGGGGGAAGGAACTCTTCTTCTACTTCAGGAGGATCAGTATCATTGAGAGGAGTGTCAGATTGTTTTCTAGGAGTTGAAGGAGTTGCAAACATGTGAATTGTATCTATTCCAATATCTTTAGAGGCAATAGATAGCTGATCCCATTCATAGTCATGAGAGTCTGTGACATCATCATCAAATCTGTTTAAGTATTCAACAATGGTTATCTGATGTACTCAATTAGCTGGTTGTAGATCAAAGTGGGGTAGATCAAGGAAATGTGAAATTGTGACCAATTTCCCCCAGTTAGGATGTAAATTCTGTGGCTAGGGTATCTCTTGAGTGATTGTTGCTATGGTGTCTCCTACCTCTTGAATGGGAGGTTGTGCTAGCAAAGGAGTGTGAAGATCCTGTGGTACCTCAAAGCTAGGTACATAGCATTCTCCTTGATATGAAGGATTATTTGTTCCAACATGTAATAATCTTTCATAAGGCCATGGTTCTAGTACTATCTCATCTATTTTTTCGCTCCCTTTATCAGAGGCTGGGCTATCTTTTGAAGTAGGTTTGTTGGATTGGGTATTAAAACAAAGTCTTGTTTTATCTCTGCTATTCCAGAAATCCATGGGTATAGGTTCAGTAAGTCCTCATCCTGTGTCATTTAGAGGTCCCTTTCCTTTGTAACCCATTTGTGTGAGGAAATCATATCCCTTTCCATACTGTTCTGGGGATATCTTTACATGTTTGACCTCAGATTCAACTAGTTCTCCTTTGTAAAGCCAGTCCAAGACTACCTATTCTTCTATGTTATCTGAAGAAGATGTGGATGACTTTATCATGCCAGTTTCCTTGTGTACTTCTATCTCTTTGGATGTTGTAGGTGTGAATGTCAATGAAGGTTTTCCATAGGATCTTGGTGACATCAGAAGTTCTGTCAGTGAGGGAGTCAGGTCTAGCTTGTACTCTCCCATACTTGTTTCTTCAAGTTTCAAGGTTTTGATAAAACTCTTCATAACCATGTCCTTGGTAGTTTCAGGAGCAACTGCATCCATAGCCTCTTTGTTGTGTGGGATCATGCTACCTGCTTTGATATTGTTGCAAGTGTAGTTAGCATCTGTAGGGACTGTCACTTCCACCCCATTATGTGGGAATTTTATGTATTGGTGATAAGTGGACAATATAGCTTACATTTCATGAATCCATGGTCTCCCAAGTAGGATATTGTAGGCCAATGGATCTTGCATTGGTGATAAGTGGACAGTATAGCTTTCATTTCATGAATCCATGGTCTCCCAAGTAGGATATTGTAGGCCAATGGTAGATCCAGAACTTGACATATGACATTCCTCTCAATTGTTCTGACTCTAATAGGTAGAACAATAAGACCTCTAGAGCATATTTCTTCCTCATCATAAGCTTTGATGGTTATCTTGTTTCTAGAGTCAATTGTTTGTTCTGAGAGACCTAGTCTCCTGATTTGTTCTGATCTAGCTTGTACTCTCCCATACTTGTTTCTTCAAGTTTCAAGGTTTTGCTAAAACTCTTCATAACCATGTCTTTGGTAGTTTCAGGAGCAACTGCATCCATAGCCTCTTTGTTGTGTGGGATCATGCTACCTACTTTGATATTGTTGCAAGTGTAGTTAGCATCTGCAGGGACTGTCACTTCCACCCCATTATGTGGGAATTTTATGCATTGGTGATAAGTGGATAGTATAGCTTGCATTTCATGAATCCATGGTCTCCCAAGTAGGATATTGTAGGCCAATGGATATTGTATTGGTGATAAGTGGACAATATAGCTTGCATTTCATGAATCCATGGTCTCCCAAGTAGGATATTGTAGGCCAATGGTAGATCCAGAACTTGACATATGACATTCCTCTCGATTGGTCTGACTCTAATAGGTAGAAAAATAAAACCTCTAGAGCATATTTCTTCCTCATCATAAGCTTTGATGGTTATCTTGTTTCTAGAGTCAATTGTTTGTTCTGAGAGACCTAGTCTCCTGATTAGATCCAGTGTACATATATTCAATCCTACGCCTCCATCTATCAACACACATCTAACACGGGATTTATGAATAAGGACTTCAATATGGAGGGGTTGATTGTGTGGATGGGTCAATGACTTGTCATCCTCTTCAGAAAAGGAGAGGTAATGTGGTGTTGAGATGTGATTGACCATCACTTGAAACTTGTCTATATCAATATCTTTTGGAACATTAGCAGTGTGTAGAGCTTGTTCTAGGATTTCTCTATGTACTATGGATATCTTGAGCAATTCAAAAATAGAAATTTTGGTAGAGGTTCATTGTAATTGGTCTACAAAGTCATATTTTGATCCGGGGATAGTGACCATGTGTTTTGCTGCTGGTTTAGGAATAGTTACAATAGGAACTTTGGATGTTGATGTTGATGTTGGTTTTGGAGGTCCTTTGATTGTAACCTATGCTTGGCTCTGTGTTACAACATTTGAGTGGAATGAGACACCTTTAATTATGACCACATTGATGGATTCAATTTTAATATCAAGCATATTAATCACATTGTCATTTTTGGAATAGGTGTAGTTTACCTCATTACCCTTCTCTTTAGATGTCTCTCCTTGATTGTAATTAGGAAAGGGTTTGTTGAATTCTATATGATCCTCATTGGTAGTATGTCCATCTACTTTGATCTTACCTCCTTCGATGAGGTCTTGGATGACATGCTTAAGTTTGAGGAAATTATTAGTCTTGTGTCCCTTGTTTTTATGGAAGACACAATAGGAGTAATCATCCCACCACCTGGGTTTGACCATTGGTTCCCACGGTTTGGAATCTGGGATTGTAAGAACTTTGTTATCCACTAGCATTTTTAGAATAGTCTCAAGAGGCTCTCCCAAAGGAGTGAATTTTCTTTTGGGTTTTGAAGTCCATGTTCATTATTTGTTGTTATCATTGTTTGCTTTGGGGATGGGAGGTGTTACCTTAGCATCTTTGCTTTCTTGCATGCCATTGGTTAGATTAAATACCTCAGGTTTAGGATTAATGTTAAAGGCATCAAATACTCTGTCATTAACAACATTCTTGTTTTTCTTCCACCATTTAGGCTTGGAGTTGGAGGTGTTGGTTTTGTTTTCATTTTGAAGGGTGATCTCTCCCCTTTTGACCATGACTTCCTCAATACGGAGGGCATTTTAATCATTCTATAGAAGTTAGGAGAGTCTTGCATTTGTAGAGCATAGTTCAATTCAGGCACTAGATTATTAACAAAGATTTCCATCTTCTCCGTTTCGGGAATGGCCCTTGAATATCATAAAAAAATCTTCCTCCATATTTGAAGGAAGTGTCTGAACAATTCTCCAGTTCATTGTTTGGTGTTACATAGGTCCATCATAGTTACATTATGTTGGTTGTTGTAGGAGTAATGTTGAATGAATCATTGGATCAACTCCTCATATGTCTTGACCTTAGGGTTTAGTTTTGAGAACCACTCCATGACATTACCTCCTAGAATTCCTAGAAATAGTCGCATGAGGTATGTGGGTTCATGCATGTATTCTATGCTCAGAGAACAGAATTCCCTAACATGATTGTTTGGGTTAGTTTTTCTCATGTACTTGTTGTACTTTGGTCTTGCTACGTTGGGAGGAAATGGGACCATAATGATACTCTTGTCAAAAGGAAATGGACAAATGGCGTCTAAAGAGTATTTTGTTTTAGGTTTCTCCTTCTCCTGTTTGAGATTTGTGAGCTCTGTTTGCATCAAATTGAGTTGTTTGGTGAGAAGAGATATTGGGTTTGGTACCTCCTTTTCCTTGAGATTTTCTACATCATAATCCTTGGGTAGTTTGACACCTGTGGATGCTAGATGAAGGAAGTATTTTTCTTTATTGTCATCAATTATCCATTCCAGTATCTTGTGGAACCATTTACTTTGTTTGAGTTTTTCATATTCATTTTTGGGAATCTCCTCTTCACTGTCTGATCCAAATGGATCATGTTCAAACTTGGGTCTTTCTTCCTCTTCCGTGCCTTCAGATTTTTCGCGTTTTTCATCATTATAATCCTCAAAAACCTTACTCCATCCGTGAGTGTTGCTATCCATTTAATGGGAATCTAGATCAAGAAGGGAACTACGAGATGTTTCTCCTTGAAAGTGTGGTGTCTTAGGAGGCACTTTCAATCCTTTAGGTGTGTACTTGTTGCATCTCGTGTTAACCATGAAGTTTTTTTCTCAACTTTGTTAACATTTCCCAATAATGCAAGTGAGAGTTTTAGATTGTTCAAGTGGGTGTGTCTAGGTAAAAGTAATTGTTTGTTGTTGGTGGATGCAAATGATTCCAGCGTCAGAGGGTTAGAATGCCCTGATAGTGAGCTGGGAACCAAGTTGTTGGTAGAAAGTGGGTAGACCACATGTATTGAACTAATCATGAAAGATTGACTAGGCATGCAAGGTGGACATCTCAAAAGTGTTTTTAAATTATAATAGGGAGACCAGAAGAAACAACAGGAACTAGTTAAAGAGAAAAAAGGGTATCCTAATCAACTATGAATTTCTAAGAAAAAATTCTACAAGTACCCACTGCCCTGTATGCGAGCTCCTAGATGCGAGCCTCTGATGGTACTAGATGTAATCATAGAATCTAGATGTGACTATGTGTTGACTAAATGTGATCTAGAATACCAAATGTGATCCTAAACACTGCATGCAACTTGGGAAATACAGGATGCGATCTTATGATGTCTTTGTTAGTTTGGGTTAGTTCTGAAAAGTTTGTTTTTGAAGTGATTGAAGTTTCTTGTTTCCAGATTGCGTTAAGAGGTGTCGTAAGATGTGAAGAACACATGTACTCTAGGGTTTGAAATTTTTTGATTGTTTTGAGGAGATTATCTTTTTAATGATTTTTCAAACACGTCAAGTAGTTTTGCATTGTTAGGAGGGTGAAAGAAACACTCATCCTTTTCCTATTCACTAGGTGGAGGATGAAAATCTTTGCTTTTTGACTCAGGTAAACACTCAAATTCTAATTAGAATACATCCATCATGAAGCATGCAATGGCTCTAGTCATGATGCTCTATTAGCCGACTCCAAATTTAAGTGAGGGTACAATATGATGAGTGTCTTGGGGAAATTAATTTTTTCCTTGTACAAAGATTATCACCCTTTCGGGGATGAATCAGGAATTCTTTTAGTTGAAGTTGTTGTAGATTATTGGGCAATCCGTTTGAAATTGTCCCCCATAGAATTGCACAAGGAAAAATTTAGGTGTATAACCCTCTGAGTACCTGAATATATGTAGTCTCGCAAGCAAGATTCAAGCGGCTTCGCTCTACATATACCCAGCTATGTTCAAGGAATGATGTCGAAATTCCAAGAACAAAACCAGTTTCATGTTCTGAGGCTTTGGCCTATGAGGAAGAAACTATTTATAGTGATTTGGAAGGGTTGGCATAAAACCTATCCTCACTTGGGTCATTCTCAGGAGATTTTTTCCTCAACCGACAGGCCCTCTACTACTTAAATGCATGTAACCAGGATTGACAAGCTTTGGATGTCTAGATTTTTGATTCTTCCAAAGAAGAAGAGCATGCTCTCCTAATCTAAACCATTTTCTCCTAAAACACGTAAAACAAAGTTCATTCCTTCAAGCTATGTTGAGCTTGATTTAGTTTGTTCCTATTTAAGAAAAACAGGATGCTTGAAAAGGAAAGTTGCCTTGTTCAATTAACCACAAAATTTAGTGAGTTGCTTGTTCAATTACTAATCCAAAAAGAAATTATACGATTGAACTTGTTCTTTGATCCCCCATATTTAATGATTTGTGTTTTTCATTTACTGTTCCAAATTGAGTTAGATGATGTGTTTGCTTGTTCAGTTAACTCTAAATTCCATTCAATCCATAAACTGATGTATGAGTTTCTGATTTTCCTTAAAAAGGAAAAGAGAATGATCCTCTAGTCAGTTTAGTGATAGATTGGAATATGTATCTTAATTTGGAAAGCAAGGAAAATAGAAGTCAAGATGCAGGCTTGGCAACTTGTAAAACTGAGTTAGTATCTGTTTAGTTCAACTCCCACAAAAACCTCCAAAAACAACCTGCAAACACTTGTTAAGTTGCAAAACACTAAAAATACAACTTGTTGAAATGTTAGAGTTAGTCAAGCAAAATGCACAAAATTTCTAACCAGATGCGAGCTTAAACTTCTACTGAATGCGATTCAGCATACTGTATGTGAGCTTCCTTACTAGATGTAATCCCATGCTTAACAGATGTGAGCCAAAACTGAAAATGACCTAGGAAATCTGGATGCGAGCCTCATTTTCCACAGTGCGAGGGCGTATCCCAGATGCGATCCTGAAAGGTCAAAAATGATCCTGTAACAGATTTTTAGGCATGCAAATTAGTGAAAAATTGGTTTAAAATGAGGCCAAGTCAAAAATCCTACCCCACGGTGGGCGCCAAAAATGTGTGTGTATATTTTGTACCTAATAAGAAAGACACACCACTACAATAGATCATTGCATTAGCTCAAAAAGGTTAGATAAGCAAGTAAAACCAACTAATATCGACCTATTGCCTTCTAACTAAGAAGAGTGTGATTAGTAACATAATAGCCCTCAGATTATGCTACAATTAGTGACATATACAACTTAGCATGAAGGGTTTTAGATTAAAACAAGCTAAATGATGAGAAAACATGCATTCTAGCTCTAAGAATGGAGATAATAACAATGTAAAAGCATGAACTATGAGTCTAAGTTAAATCTAACAACATAACAATGCATTTACAATAATATATGAAGGCTTATTTGCTCTAAAAAATGGCTTCTATTTATAGAGGAATGAGAGAGAGAGAGGGGAGACAATGTGGATTAATGAGTTGAGGGACTCATTAATGGTGGTGTAAGAACCATTAATGCCTTGGTCATTAATAAGGCATGGAGGAGACATAGGCTTAAGGCATCTTCATTAATAAGGTATTAATGAAAGCCTTAAAGAAGCAAGGGAAGGGTGTAAGAGGGTGGCTTGAGAAGGTGGACTTGAGAAAGTCATGCCTGAGAAAGTGGACTTTCTCAAGTGGGTTGAGTTGTTAATCATTCCCTAATGGAATGTGACAACATTAGGAGGTGGGTTAGGGTAGAATTAGGATTAGGATTAGATTAGAAAGGGTGAATGGGTTGAGAAGGGTTAGAACCCATGGTAGAAGTGGTTGAGATAGGTTAGGTTGGGGTTTAAGGGAATATTAATTTAAATGGATTAAACTTATTTAATTCATTCAAAAATAGAAATTTAATTATTTAAACAATTTAATTGCTTTTTAATAATTAGGGAACTATAGCCATTTTAATTAAATTAAATAGGCTAGGGGAATGGGTTATTTGCAAGTGGGTAATTGATTTAGGGATTTATTTAATTCCTTTATAATTAAATACTATAGCCATGTTTGATTTGGTTTGATTTAATTGGTTTGAATTGATTTAAATCATATGGCTATAATAGTTAATATAATTCAGTGATAAAAATCACCTAGGACATTAAATAGATTTGAAGAATTATGCCAAGTAGTAACAGGGTTGTTTGGACATAATTGAGGATATGATCACACTTAGGGCAAATAGGGTCCATAGTTGGAACAGACCAAATTCAGGTGGTTACAACTCTTCCTATAATTTAGAGATGTATGCTTTGGTTCAGTCTCTAAATAAATGGAGACACTATTTAATGCTGAGGGAATTCATTGTATTTATTGACAATTTGGCCCTAAGTTTCATTAATAGTCAGGAAAAACTCAACCACAAGCACATGAGGTGGGTAGATACTTTGCAATCATACACATTATCTCTCAAGCACAAGAAAGGGGTGACAAATAAAGTGGTTGATGCATTAAGTAGAAAGGTGTTGACTGCGACTCAAATCAAGCTTGAAAGTGTTGGTATAGAAGCCTTGAAGAGAATGTATGATAAAAAGGAGGACTTTGGTGAAATTTATTAGGTATGTGCTAATTTGGGTGAAAGGAATCATGTAGAATTTTCTGAATTTTTAATACAAGATGGTTTACTTTTCAAAGGGGGACAATTATGCATCCCTAAGTGTTCAATGAGAATGAATATCATCAAGGAAAAATATTGTGGAGCCAGGGAAAGTCATTTTGGGTTGGATAAAACACTTGAGTTAGTGAAGAGGAATTACTTTTGGCCAAAGATGCAAGTAGATGTTAGGAAATTTATTGAAACATGTATATTTTTTCAAAAATCCAAAGGGAGGTCTACTAATGCAAGGCTATATCAACCTCTACCCACCCCATCAAGGCCATGAGAGAGCATAATCATGGATTTTGTATTGGGTCTTCCTAGGAAAAATATGGGGTATGAAAGTGTTTTTGTAGTAGTGGATAGGTTCAACAAGATGGCTCATTTCTTGCCATGTAAGACCATATATGATGCCTCTTATGTTGCAAACCTCTTCTTCAAAGAGATTTTTAGAATTCATGGGTTATCATTGAATATTGTGTCATATAGAGACATCAAATTCATAGGGAACTTTTGGAGGACACTTTGGAGGAAACTTGGTACCAACTTGGCCTTCTCATCAACTTACCATCCTTAGACAAATGGTCAAATTGAGGTAGTAAAATTTTATCTTGAAAATTTGTTAATGTGCCTAATTAGGCAACATGGTGAGAAGTGGGATGTGATATTACCTCAAGAAGAATTCTCCTATAATGAAATAGTGAACAGAAGCACTGACCAATCACCTTTTCAGATTGTGTATGGTCTTCATCCTAGGGGTGCATTGGAGTTAAGTGATCTACCTCAAGGAGAGACTATAAATGCATATGGGAAATCTTTTTCCACTGCCATCAAAGAAGTGCAGGAACAAGTAAAGTTATAGTTGCAACAATAAGAAGACAAGTACAAACAACATGCCGATTAGAAGAGAAGGGATGTTTAGTTTGCTGTTGGAGATCTAGTTTGGGTTCATCTGAAGAAAGAGAGACTCCCTAAAGGAAGATATGCTAAGCTCCTGTAGAGAAATATTGGCCCTTGTAAAGTCTAGAAGAAGTGTGGACACAATTCCAATGAAGTTAAACTTCCATTTGATCTTGGTTTGTCTCCCATTTTTAATTTTTATGACTTAACTCCCTATAAAGGTTTCGTGGATGCAGGTGAACATGAAGCCAATTTTGATGATGAAATACCCAAATAGGTTACTCCTACCTTGGAAAGGATATTGGACACTAGACTAGAAAATAAAACTAGAAACAAATAATACAAGGAATACTTAGTGAAATGGAAAGGTAAGCCTGATTCTGAAGCAGTCTGGATGAGTGAACAACATGTCAAAGCCCATGGTGCAGATTTTTAACACCTCATCTCAAGTGGGCTTGAGATTTATTCTCCCAGGGATTATGGTGCAAGAGCACCCACCTCCTAATCAAAACTGATGAAGGAACACATGCATGATAAGATAGATGAATTATGCATGTGTTGATGTTTTCTTTTCATGTTTGAAATAAAGCTTTCCCCTAATTTGTAACTCAATGTCCTAGAATGGTGTATTATAAACCACCATGGACATATGAGCCAAGGGGAGGCAGTTGTATTTATTAGGGGTTTTAGAGTCCTTCTAGGACTGTTTCATGTGTTTTAAATAAGTTGTTAAATGCCCATGTCATGGAGGGTCAAGTTGCTAGGAGAATGCAACTTTTTAAGCAACATTGCAAATGTTGTCAAAGATGTAATTTTGCATTTTGACAACTTTTCTTGTCAATTGTGCATTTTTGTCCCAACGGATTCTAACTTTCAAATGGTGGTTAGGAACCATTGAGGATGGTTATTTATATCCCAAACAACTAATTTTGGGGGTTGGGGGATGATTGTACAAATTTTGTAGCACATAAATAAATAAAAACTATTCAGATTTCCTGCAAAACACATCTTATTCATGGTACAAACATGTATAGATTAATTAGGGTCTCATACTAATTGGATATTTTATGCACATTAATACCTTTCAATTGTCATTGGTTTGGGTAGTTGAGGTGGTGTAGAACATAATTTATTTGAATTTCCTATACATTGTCCTGAGAAACTTTAAAAAACTAGGGCTTTGTGATACAAATGGCCATAACTTATATGCCCACCATTGAAAATTGATGATTTTATATGGAATAAAATTTAGGCCCATTTATTTATTAATATTCCAAAAGATTTTGTTGTGAAAGTGCAGGATTGTGGGGAAATTTGATACCCTAGGTGGACATTTAAATGTGGCCACCTACTGTCTGACTGAAGACATGTTTTTGTTTGATGGGTGTTGAACCAAGGGATGTGCCTTTGGATTTGGAGATGTCTTGGATGCCCCTTTATGCTTAGTTTCTTTTTTGGATGGAGCAATAAATTGTAGTGGTGGTCCCTCTATAAATTTAGGCCTAATTACCCCATTAGGTCTCTAATCAACCTCATATTTGAGCCCTTTGTTGTAAGAGTCATAAGAAACCAATTTAGGAGGTTGTATAGATCCCAAAAGGGTATCATAAATTGGGGATTTTTGTTGATCCTCTGGGGAAAAATTTGATTGTGTTCTAAAAACCAGTATGATAGGGCTACTAGCCTTATCATGATTTTGAGAAGCAAGTGTCAATTGAAGGGTTGCAGAAACTTATCCGATGTTTTTTTGGGTTGTTTGAAACTTTTTGAAACTAAACCCATTGAAGTTGAGACATCCTAGTTGAGGGGACATTTAAGGATGAGTTGATGTCAAGAGGGGATCATAGACCCTCACTAATACATTTGGGCCTATTTTCTGATGATAATGTTTGACAGAGGGGAAAATTTTATGAAATTGGTGTTTTTTTGAATTTGTTCTTGATACTATCACAAATTGACAGTTCTGGGCACACATAAAAAAAAGATAGATGATCAAATTCATTTTTTATTTTATCACGCAAAAGCAGTGCCCCAAAGGATGTAGCTATGCACGTGAAAGCTGAACCCATTCCTTGGAAGCCAAATTCCGTTCAAAGCCTTAAATAGTGGTAAATATAGCACATACTGAGAATTCTTAGGTACGCCCTTTTGTATGAAATATTTGCATAGTTTCTGGTCGACTGTGATTTCACTGACCTTAATGTTCGAACCCACATATATTTTTTTACAAATTTGTTTCTTTTTTTACAATGTACATCATCATACAAAAAGAAAAAAGGGTTTCTTCTATGCATATTTTATCTCTATGCGTGAACCATAACCTTTGTATTTTTAAAGATATGTATCATTTTTGGGCTTCGAGGCTATGATTTGGTATAAGAAATCCTTAGTGAATTTGTTTGGAATTGTCACATGTTGTGACTTGTACACAGATTGGTAACTACTTAAACCTATTTTTAATTATAGATATTCTGTATAATTTGACATGACCCATGGTTTTTCTTTCACTATCTTGGCATACTTGGGGTTTTATTGTTTCTAAAATTACTATGGTTTTAATGCTTCTAAACTTACCATGGTTCTTCATGCCTTATTATGAATTTCATTTATGTTGGTCACTATCCAATATTTTTTTTATAGCGACATGTTCTCCTCTTGCTGTTACTGCATCAAGAGACCAGTCCTAGATGCTCTCTCCCAAATAAACTACTTGGAAAGGACCAATATTATGCCAACACAACCCTAATTAGGGTTTTACCTAACTACCACTTACAAGAATGAAATGTCATCCAATTACAATAAGGCACCTATCCATGGGCCAATGAAAAATAGATTTTTTCAATACATATCCTTTTAAGGATTGACCAATGAGAAAAATCAGTAGGTGTAATACATTAAATGCATTTCTCTTTCCACTTGGAATAACTAGAATGGTGGTAATGAAGGTGTGCCAACATAGCATGTTTATCTTGTTTGAACTCCATCTTTCCATCCTCTTTGTCTTCAAAATATTCTCATTGAAGTGTTCTTGAAACTGCTTGTACTTGAAATAACTTTTAACTTTATGTCTTGGCCTTCATCCTTCTTCATGAATTTTTACTTGAAGATTTTCATCTTCTCTTAAAATCACCTCATCTTTGCATTTGACTTGCATCTTGACTTTCCAACCTGAAAGTCATTCTTATACTTTGCATGGAATTTCAAATTTCATGTCAGTTTTTGAACTTACAATCATCCTTTCACATGAAGGGGATTGACCTTCAATATCTTCTTTCTCATAACAACATCATTACCTTCATGTGACATGGGTGCTACCTTATGATTAGGACTGTTGTTGCAAAAATAAGAATATATGTCATACATTTTTGTCATATTTTCAACATTTCTAAGAACCTCTTCTAGATCTCCATGATGAAAGTTGTGTGTATAATCAATAATTAACAACAAGATTTCAAGATAAACACGTTAAGATGGAAGAAAATGCATGTACAGTGACTGTTTATGGAAGAAATCAGAGAAAGTGCAATGAAAACAATATTTTATTGATTCAAAACTTCTACCTCCATATCATTTTGAAAAAAATTGTATTCCTCTCTGTAATTACAATGAACATAGGTCTCTTTTAGACCCAAACATCAACCAAAAACATTTTAAAACTGTCCTCAAACCAACTGAGATAGTAAAAAACAATTTTTCCATCCTAATGATTGAATTCAAATTGTCATAAAATGGATTCTTATTAAATGTACATATTGCTAGATTCCAAGTGAATGGTTAAGATCCTATATGAGTATTATGGAAATGAATTCATGTAGTAATCAGGTACTAATAAATCTATGTTTGATGTTTTATGTGTGCATTACTTTAGTGTAAGACCAGAAAAAGGCATAATAAGCATATCTAGGTAACCACAAAACCCTAAACAATATGCAAACCTATCTAATCTAACATTAGAGCCATTCAAATGGGAATTTACAAACAATATGCAATAACATATAAAAAATCTCTTCAAGTGATGCTCAAATGCTCTCCTTTCTTCTCCATAGAGTAGATTATGTTGCTCTTTTGCCAATGAAAAAATTGCACAAGTGTTGAAAAGCCAAATTTGATAGCAAGAATACTAGGAGATAGTGATTCTAACTTGAATGAGAGGATTTCATCCCAATTTATAGAAAATGAGAGGCAAGTTGTTGAATTAGAATGCATAATGGTGGGAAAAGGAGGTAGGAAATTGGAAGCATGATTAGGGGAGAATTGAATGAAGAAATATGAAGGATATCATGAAGCACCTTAATAGGGATATGAACCACAATTAAGGGATATGATAAGTTAGGTGGGAATATGAGGAATTAAATCAATTAATAACTCAATATTCCTCACAAAATCAATAATTAGTATTTATGAAATTGTAAAATGCCATAAATTAGCATTAGCCAATTAATTAATTGTGAAGACTTAGGATAGGAATGAATAAATATGATTTATTCATAAAGAATAGGGACAAATATTAGGTTATTCATCCCAAGGGGATAAATTAGTGAATTATTGATAAAATTGAAGGCATTAATGCACAATTGGTTTTGTTTTGATAATATTTATAGGATTATGATAGGTTCGAGGCAATGACGAACTTTGACAATGCGACCAAATAATGATATTTGAAAATGATTGAATAACATCGATGAAATTTGATGACACCATAGGATTGAAATTGGAATATTGAAACGTCGATGAACTTGGACAATGTTCCCAAAATAATGATGATCTACAATAGCATTGATGAACTTGGAAAATACTATTGAATTGATAGTGATAGATTTATTATATTTAGAAAAGGGTTTGATCAATTTGAAAATTGAGTTAATTATGCATCGATGATCTTGGACAATGCTCTAGAATGGTTGGAATGAGTCCAAACAATTCTGAAATGATTAGGAATAGAATAGAATAGATTTGAATTGATTTAGGATGATTTGGTATGGTTTAGGATCGAATAGGATCAATTTAGGGTTGATCAGAATTGATTGGGAAAATGATCAATTTGACCAAAATGAGAGAAATATTAGTAATTGATGACATGGAAGAATGACACAATATTAGTGAATGATAAAGATCAAACACACAATATAGAAGACATGTTAAAAGGGGGCACACACAATGAAGCATTTTAAGGTGTCTACATTTTTCCCCTCTTTGATACAATGCGATTATGAGCGTTGTGTCAAAGAATAATTAAGAATCATGCCCCATTGGATTGATAGGATGGAGGTAGGATGCCCTCTCAGAAAATTGGGTAGAAATTGATATGAGGACAATTTTGTGAAAATAAGGATGATTGTTAGGATTCACAAAAGAAATGTTAGGCAAAAAGTGGAAATTAGACGAAGAAATGTTAGTAAGATAGAAATATTTTGGCTTTTAGAAGTGAAATTATGTCATAAGAGCTTATTTTGATATAGAAAAACCAAATGTAGTGCATCATGGCACAAAAGCCAGAGTGAGAAAGCCATCCTCTTGCGTAAACAAACATGATCCAAACAAAGGATGATCTTCTCCATCCTGAAGCATATAGCAGACATGCCCCTGAATTTCATGAGATCATAAAACATGAAGAAGACAAAGAAAAAAATTGATCAGGAACCATCTCGACTACTCTCATAAGTTCAGGTAATATCATCAAGTAGCATAGGAACATGATCAAAAAAGAAAAAAATCAATGAAAGATAAAACACTCACTGAAACAATGTGAGCCAACAACCATTCTGATCTTTTTGTTACTTGCATTAAATGTTTGTTGTTTGATAGCTTAACTTTTTATTGATTGATTGGATGATTGATTGACAGGTTGGATAGATTGATTGATAGTTGAGATCAAAAGATCAAATAGGGACAACCAGATTGAAGGTTGAATCACACTGTTTTAGATCGCGCTTGTGAGAACATGATTTCGCTAAGCATAGGATTGGTGATTTTGCCACTGATGTCTGCAAACATGATGATTGCTACACAAAAGAAAGAAAAGTATGTACAAATTTGTTGCAGATTTTGAAGTAGCTTTTTCAAATTTTAGGGTTTTTTAGATATATTTGGTTTTTTTGTGATGATATTTTTCAGTTATTTTTACAATTTTTTTAGGATCGTATTTGATTTTTAGGGATTTTTTCAGGACATTTTGCAATTTTTAAAATTTTTTTTTTAGCTTCTTATTTGGATTTTTAGGATTTTTTTAGGACATTAAGATATTTACAAGTTGCAAGATTTGAATTGCCCCGTTTCTAGCAAGGCAGGGACATTGTCAAAGGAGAAATGGACTGGTAGATGGACTATCCAAGAAATGGGATAACAACTTTTGTGCCAAGCGGAGGGACTGGTTAAGAAAATGATAGGGTAATGAAATGGTGCACTCAATGGCATGTGGGGAATGGACATGTCAAGTGGTTTGTTGGAAAAACATGTTTTGCATTTAATGTCCTTATTTTCATCAAGACCAAGATAGGGAGTTTGGATTGGGAAAATGTTAGGATATGAAAAGGATAATAATAGGGTATGGGTAGGATAAGAAAGATCAATAAGGGATAAGGGATATATGGGTGTTGATAGGATAAAGGATATGAGGGATGTCCATATGATATTGGAGGAAATGATAGAGGTATTGGAAGATAATGAAAAGGGTATGATATGATAGGAAAATATGGATAGAATTTGCCCCCAAGTATGGAATGCAAGAAGTTCATAGAATTACACATGATGCTTGTTTGTCAGGTTTTCATCATGGTACTTTCCCAAAGTGCCTGTTTACCAGGTTTTCAGTATTGGACATATATATATATTTACTATTTTTTTGTGTTTCCAAGATGCCTATTTTCCAGGTTTTCATTAAGGCAACTTTTTCCTTTTTCATTTTTTTTTCTTTTTCAAAAATTTTGCCTCTTTTTTTTGGCTTTTTGACTTTTTTGAAAAAATTGGACGCATGAAATGAAATGGACGGAGGACTAAAGCACCTTACTATTTGAAATGTTATTTTGAAATATATTGCACAAAGAATTTTGTAGGGTAATAACAAAGGGATATGAAGTGGGTGATTGGATAAGGATGGGGCAAGCTTTATGCAAAGGATTGGATAAGTTGGATGAAAGGTTGGAAAAAAGGTGTTGGATGATGGAGGGAGTGAAAGAAGGATGGATGTTGAATGGATGGATATGGGTGCAAGAACAACATTAGTACACACCTTGAGGGGTGATGGAGTGATGTAGGAAAAAGAGATTTTGGAGTTTGAAGGATTAATGAAGGAATGGATATGGATTTTGGGACACAAGGACCCAACATGGATTTGGAAGATGGAGGATATTTATATGGAGAGATAGAAACTTTGGATGCCAATTTTGACTTTTCTTTGGGACTCTGTTCTTCAAGGAGCTTCTTGGGAATCCACATAATTTTTTATTTTTCATTATTTTGTGGGTCCTTAGAAAGCATTGATTGCATAAGAGATTTAGGAACCCATATGGCTTTTGACTTTATTTTTTTCTCAATGGGCCTTTGCGGCCTTTTGGAATTTTCTTTTAGGATCACATTTTTATTTTTTTGTACATGTCAATTATACTGGACATGTTGATCCTTGATAACATGTGGATTGCTTGTTTTGTGGATTTTATTCTTGGCATCCAAATTTCTTTGAAATAGAATGGAATTCATGGATGGATAGGAATTTTATGGAGGAATTTTGGATGGATGGAAGGTTCTCCAAGATGTGTGCCTTTTTTAACTTGTATTTGGGAAAGGGTAACTGGGTTGCAAGCTAGTGGAGGGAGTAATATATGGACCTAGGATTGATGGAAGGGTTGAAGGAGGAGGTATACATTTAGGTTTGGATTTTGAAGGGATACCAACGCCTCGAGATGTAGATTCATTATTAAGACCATGACCATTAGACTTTTCTTGGATATGAGAGGGTTTTAATATACCTTTTGCATGGAGGTTTGCCCCTTTTACTTGATAATGCTTTCTTTGACCATTAGGATACTTTCTACAAGATGCGAGTCCATTATTATGAGGTGCATATGATATGGAAGGACTTATGGGACCACGAGGTGGACTAGAATCAATAGTGTTTGGATTAATGGGAAGTATGTACTGAGAGCGGAGGGGTGAATCAATACCTCTAAAACTTTTGTATCCTTTAATCAATTAACCTTTGTAATCAATTGTATATCCATTCAATCTGATCTATACTATCTTAATGTGAGTTATATCAATTCATAACATTAACATACATGTGAAAATTCATAGAAAAATTCATGAAAGTAATTTGACACATAACACAAGATATGATATCGTAGAAAACTCCTATTAGGAAGTAAAAACTACGGTAGGGATGACACCCACAAAATTTTCACTATCTATAGATTGGAAGGGGCCGGTTAAGGCTTACAATTTGATCACTTTTGATGATCTACCCTATTAAGAGTATCATTGGAGACATGTTAAAGTCTACTTTGTTAATAGCTTTAGAAACACCATTGAGTGTGCACTCGGTTAAGAGATTTGTAGTTGAACTGTTAAATCCACCTTCCTTGAAAGGATTTTTACACTTTGCTCCACTTGTTAGAATGATAGAAAATTAAAAATTGACTTGGTAAATGCAATCTCCTATTTTTGATACAGATCCAATTTAGTTTACATGAAAAATATTATCACCTTATTGTGATTGAATAATACCTCTGATTCTCGGTATCCTCTATTCTTGGTTCTGATAAGAAAATTCATCTTTTGCTATTCTTGTTCTTGAAACTCTCAATCTGATCCATAGATGTGCTCGTTGGCTTCATTCATATTCTCCTCTATATTTTCATCATCAATAATGAATGATTGCATCATCTATTTATAAGATCGACTGACATCATCAAGTTTCAAGAAAAAACAATGTTAACTCTAAGATCAGGTTTACAACTTGTACCTTGATCTCCTAGTCTATGTGTTTTAAATCAGTTAGACTGATTAAATCACTTACATTCATGTTTATTGTCCTTAAAGAAATGAATTTAAAAACAAATCAATATCCTATAAATAGAATAAGCTTGATTTATCTGAAGTGGAAGTCAGATCCACTTTTTGCAGGGTGCAAGTAGCTTTCAGTTTCTATCTATCGGTTATGCTCTTTAACTATCTCATCGGTCTGCATTGTATCCTACATGTTGGGTTCCTCTACCGGGTTCCTCTGTTGGGTTCCTATTTGTCTTTTTATCTTTTCATTTTTGGTTTATACACTAAGTTGTGTCGTCGGTTCTCTTTGCACTTAGTCATCTTCGGTGATCTCTTTCTATCTGATCTTTGGTTTGCTCTTGTCCTATCTTTCGGTGTATGCTTACCGAAAGTGTTGTTTGCATACTAATGGAAAATTAATGTCATCAATATCCCCCTTTGACATTAGTAACAAAAATTGATATGTGCAAAATACTAACAAAATGTCAAGTATATACAACATATATAATCCTTAGTCATTTAATGACTCCCCCTATGTATATGCCGGTAAAGCTGTACATATGATATATTTCCTTATACATATCATTTTCCATATATATATATATATATCATTTTCCCTTATGAATATACATATACAAATTTACCATTTTCCATTTTCCCATATGAATGAATGAATGAATACATATCATTTCCCCCCTTTTTTTTGTGTAGTACTCATATCATTTTCCACCTTTTTGAACATTAAGGGAAAAGGTCAATACCTTAGAGCTTATAAAAAATGTGGGAGTGTGAATACTTTATGTCTTCCATCATTTTTTCCCATTGTTCTTTTAGTTTCTCCAGAGCCATGTGCTCGAGTGTGAGCTTGGAGTGCATGTCATAGATGCTGTCTGCTACAAACATCTCGGGGGTTCCTATCAGTTGCCTTGTTAAACTGATATGCTGTTGGAGCAGTATAAGGTTTGGTAGAAGTTGATCTTGGAGCTCGGTGACTTCTTCCCTAAAGTGTGTCTCTGCTTCCCACAGTTCTTGCCTTAAACTTTTTATCTCTATGATCTTCTCATAATGCAATTTAACTGCATTGTCTCCATTAGTGGTTAAGCTTTTTGCATTGTTTGCTAGATCTATATCTAGCTTTACAATGTTGTCACTATTCTCTTTAGTGAACTTGTCTAATGTGCTCATTTGTTGAATCAAGATTATATCTTCAGTTATGATTGGGTCTAATTTAGTGATGAATTCTAATAGCTTTACCTTGTTGACCGCCACTTCTTGGCTGATGTTTTCAATGAGATTTTGTTGGTACTTCAACTCTTCTCTCTCCTTAATTGCCTTCTTTGAATCTATATTTTGAGTTGTTATTTCTTCTGCTAGAGTGACCAATTGATCTAGAATGGGCTTGTTCTGATCAATATCAACATCGGGTACAATATGGTGTAAGATGTCCCTAGTTGTCTCTAGTACCATGGAGTCCCTATGTTGTTTCTTTAGCTGCTCATGTAATGCCTTTCTTTGGCATATTTATCTGTATTATTGTAATGCCTCAAAATCAAGTGTAGATGGGTCACACTTTGGTATTTCAATAAGTTCATCCAAGGTGACTTCCAACTTATTCTTCTTTGATTTATTCTTCTTCTTCTTCTTCTGTGAATCACTAGAATGTAAAACCATTGCCAATTTCTCAGCTTTCTCAGTTGTGCTCACTGAAGTTACCTGTTTTGCTTCTTTTTGGTGTCTGGTTTTAGTTTCAGCTTGTTGGGTGTTTGTAGCTATCACATTCACCTTCACACTGTCAGTAGAATGTTTGTTGGCTTCCTCAGGAGTATAGTCTTTAGGTTTGTCTCCTTCATTGGTGTCCTTAGCTTCATCATTCTTTGTTTTTGCATTCTTATCTATTGTATCTCCAACCTTTTCTGTATCTCCTCCTGTAACCTTATTGGGATCAGTTACATTTTGAGTGGATTTGATGTCTTGCTGACCATCGGTGTTGTCTTTATTTTCTTCTTCCCCTGGATCCTTGGGAGTATCCTTTTCAGGTGACTTGTTTGATTCTTGCAGAATGTTGATAGCTTGTATCAATATTGGCATGTTTCCTGGAATGTTTACTTGTGCAGTATCAACTGTTCTGCCCTATTCATTGGTTGTTTCCTTTGCAACAGTGACACCTTCATCTTTATTAACTTCCTTTGCTGGGTCATCGGTAATGTCAATGATGTTAGTATCCACAATGTTTTCATTTGTGGTGTCTGGCCATGACTCATTTGCAACATCTACATTCTTGTTGCCAGTTGTATCATCTTCTTCATTGTCTAACACAACAGATGTGTCATCTTGAGTTTCCTTATCAACATATTGTTGTTGTAGGTCTTTTTTGGGGATTTCCTCCTTAGTAGGTCTATTCATAATTTTACACCATTTCTTGTAGCTATCCTGTTCAAGCTCTATAAGATTTCCTTCAAGAAATTTATATGCTCTCAACTTCGGTGAGAACTCCTTTTTGTACTTCTCCATCATTCATCTATTTATACCTTCTTTGATTTAGGTGGCATGAGAGTAACACGTACTCTTTCTCTTATTTCTTTCTCATTCTTCAAAGCAAATGTCCCTCTAGAGTATAGTCTGTCTAATAGTTCTATTGGTACATGATTGCCTTCAAACTGAATCAGTACATATTTAAACTTGTACATTTCTTCTATGGTGGCATCCTCTATTTTATTCTGATCTTCTAGATCTAATTTCAACCATCTTCTAATCTTTGAATCTGTAATAGATCCAAAATTTGCAATAGATTTGCATATGTCATCAATAGATTTAGGATCTTTTACCTTGACACTTTCTACCTCTATAGCTTCATCCTACTTGGTGTCTTCAATATCCTCTCAGATTCTAATGAACTTCCTTCCTCTTTTGTTTTTCCCTATCTTCGGTGTGGCAACTTTCCTCTTGTATGTCCTAACCTTTCCTTTATTTAAAGGCGAAGGAGTTGAATCCTTAGATGTTTGGATTCTAGTTATTGAAGTAGCTATTGTCCTTGGCTTCTTAGTTGGTGGAGGAGAAGGTGAATCTAACTTTGTTTCCTTAGAGTCATCCTTTTCCTCAGTTTTACCGATAGATAACTATTCTTCAATTTCTTCCTCTTGTTCAACTTCTTCATCCTGTTCAGTTTCTTCTTCGGTTGCCGACAATATCTTCTTGAGATTCTTCACCATTTTGTCTTTCTTTCTGACAAATTTCTTAACAACTAGGCCAGATTTTATTCTTGTCTTGGCCTTCTCATATGTTCCAAACTTGGGTTGTTTCTTATTTAGTAGTTCATTAATTAAGGCATCAATTGCCTTAGTTGTAAGATCAATGTTTATCTCATACTTTAATGGTTGTAACCATGCTGTCCTTGGTACAACAGGCTTGATATATGTATTGTCTGTATCAACAATGAAGCATATTTCATCTTTATACTTCTCAATGAGTTGTTGGGGGATCCTTACCCTCTTTTGCATTTGGTCTTTGAATACTTTAAAGTATTCATCCATGAATGTCTGAAAATTTTCTCCCAATGATGCTATATGTTCACTAATCTGAATGGAGACCAGTTTGGTACTGTCCCATTTCACATCTCCTACTAATGGGAATGTTTCTTGAAAGTAGAAGAAAATACACATTATGAGTGAGCCAAACTTACATGTGTTTGACTTCACATTCTTGATATTCTTTAAGTTATCTTTCAACTGATTTAGCAGAAGTTTGGATAAGTCTAATTGTGATCCTTTCTTCACAATCTTATATGATGTGTCCACTGCACCAGATGCTATGCTGTTTAATCTACTAGCTTGGAAGAATTTGTATCCCAGAATGCATGCATTGAATTGGATCTCATCATCGGTTATGGTGGTAACTTTCAGTCCTCTGCCATCCCATTTGGCTCCTATCATCTTATCGGTCTCAGCCTTGGGTGGATGCTTGAGTGCTTTCACCTTTTCAGTTATAGGGTAATCAGTGACCGCATGGATGACATCTCGAGTTATCCCCTTCAGTTCATCAAGCCATATCTTGTGATTATGCATTCAACTTAGTACTAACCGAATCCACTCAGTTTTGAAATTTTTTAGGAATATTAGGGCATTGGTGAGCCCTTTTAATTCTATATGCTTATGTTCATCTTTTAGTGTTCCATCTTCGTTGCATAGCTTATTATAAGCTTCTTCAACTTTTGAAGTTCCTATCTCTGCAATCTTGCAGTGTATGAAAGATCAAACGTCTTCCATGAGTAAAACCCTAGCTGGTATGCATGAGAATGCTCCAGCATCGTCGGGTTGTGAGGCAACCTTAGGATGAATCTTGTAGCTAGGTTCCTCACATGCCAAATTCTTGATGAGCTTCAACTCATCCTTCTTTGTGTTATTGGATTTCACAGTTCTTGATGTCGAGGCCATTTTTAGAATTTAGGGCTTCCTGTGAAATGTGCAAAAAAAGAGTTGTCAGTTCTATAGAAGTTACTGTTTACTCTTGCAAATATTCCTAAACTACTTTGGAGTGTTGTGTGTCAAGTTGTGGTCACTCTGTGATTTAGTCGCTCTCTGTTAAAAAATTTCCTTAGTCGCTTTGCTCTGGTCATCGTGAACAATGAGTTGTTCCTTTTCCCTATTTATAGCTAATGCCCTAATATATGTGTCATTAATGCTTACCAACTCCTCGATGTATAAAGATGGAGTTCATCAATGAAGACTTCACTTTCAGTGACAACATGACATTTTAGAGTGGTCGTTATTCCACTTGCTTTTACCGATGGGTTTTGGTGTCGCAGACAACTTGTTCACCTTGCTTATTTACCAATGAGGCTCAGTTTATACTAGCAACTTTGCTTTTAACCTACGCTTCTTGGTAAGTGTAGGCAGTCTTAGCTTTGAGTGTATACCGACAGGTTTCGGTATGAATACCTGATAGCATAGTTATCATAGATTTTGACAAGTAATACCATGATGCATCTTTACTTATGCTAATTTGGCATTATATCAACATATTATGGAACTGATGTAAAGGAATAGCTTGGGATAATGCATTTCCATACTTATTCTGTTTAGGTGGGGGTGGTGATGTCATCAGATCCATTGGATGGGGTGTCGCCATTTGCATTATTCGATCTAGCTTCATCATTGTTTGAAGCTTTTCTTCACATTTTGTCTCTTTCCCTATAGATGTCTTCAATGGTGTTTCCATTGGGATATGTGCTTGTTTCTGTCATTCGGTCTCTGCAGTCTTTCTTGAGATGAACAAATTTATGACAGTGTAGGCATGCCATTCTGGGTTTAGTCCAGCCTCTAGACTTTCTAGTCCACTATCTCATATAGTTTGCAGAAATGTGACCATATATTCCACATGTTGTACAATTTTTCCAAGTATTGTAATCCCATACATACTGGTTACCAACTCTCTTCAGTTGATAGGGAATTTCTTGACCTTTAGGCTTCCATGCTTGCCTTTTCTTTTTCCAGCATTCAAGAGTTGTGTGCCCATTCATTTTTCAAGTAGGATAGTACTTGTCCATGTAGCTTTCCTTCTTTGGTTGTTTCATCTCAGACTTACATTCATATGCTTTATGTCCTTTCTTGTTACATTTATAACAAAATCCTATGAATGAAGATGTAGACTTAGGAATACCTTTCATTTTGTCTCTGCATACATTTAATGTATGACCTTGCTTTCCACAGTGATTACATGTCAGCCTTCTTGTTCTTGGATTTTCATAGACATTATTTGGATCAGTTTGCTTTGATGATTCTCCATTCTTGGTAAAACCTATACCGGTATTGTTGTTGACTCTTCGTTGTCCTTCAAGAAAATCATCCATTGTTTTATTGCTTTGTTCAACTTTATTGATAATTTCATTGTGCTGCTACTGAATTCTTATTTCATGTTTCAAATTTTCATTCTCATCCTTCAGTTCATTGATAACTTCTATTCTTTCAACGAGTTCAACATTTATTTTGTTTGCTTCTTGACTCATAAGAATAATCTGATTTTTAATCTCATGGTGATGCTCTGTAAGTCTTTGTATTTGAAACTCTTTTTCTTGTAGATTTTTTGTGATCTTTCTTCTATCATCAATAGCTAGTGTTCTTTCTTTCTCATCTTTTCTAGCATTGTTCATGACATCAATCATCCTTACCATCTGTGTCTCTTGACCGATTTGTTAGAGTAATAGTGCATTTTTCTTTATAATTAAATCACTTCAGTTTAATTATTAAAGCTAACTATTATTCTATTCACTTAAGCTTGTCATTTGTAGGTGCATAATAGTTAATATGTTTTATTAATTATTAAATGCACAAACCTAGCTTTCTCCGACTTTAGGGTTTCTCACCTTATATGCCACTTTTGTAATTATTGTATTTACTTTTTTGGAAAATAATAATTCTCTCTCACTCCACTGAGATTTTCCAAACCCTTGCCTCTTTCTCACAGGTTTCTATTCAGCTTCAGGTATTTTGCATGCAGGTGTTCTTGGCGAGCTGTGAAGTTGGATTTCTCAACTTCTACATGGTATCAGAGCCACCCTGTCGTTGCCTGGGTTGAAGGTTTTTGAAGCCACAATTCGAAGATGATAGCCAAAACTTCTCTGGGGTTTCTTCTATCACTTTGAAGGAGGTGCTATTTTCTAGAGTCATTTGAGCAAAAATAGACTTTTCCATTGCGTTCAGAAGGCCCGGGAGAGTCGAAATACATATAAAGTTTGACTATTTTGGCTACTGTGACCACATGCAAATTTTTTTAGCCTATTAGGGCTGTACAGGCTTAAAAATTGAGACAAAACTCAAAAAAAATTAAAAAAAGCATGTTTTTATGCCAAAACGGGTGTTGCCAGCGCGCCCCGCCACCTGCGCCCGGCCCACCCGCCGCCGCCTCCCCACCCAGCCACCACCTCCACTGGCGTCGCCACCCATGGACCACCGCCGTGCCGCCCGACGTCCTGCGACGGCCATACAGCCGTCAAATTTTTTCGCAGGACTATGTTTTTCTAGAGAGTGTGTTTTTGGGGGTGCTTGTGATTTTTTCGTCATATCTTGGGCATACGGTGTCCTTTTTTGGAAAACAAAATATCGCCGGAAAGGTGTTTCCAAGATGGATGCAATGATGCTAGTCTTGTTTGCTGATTCAGCTATTTGAGTTCCTATTTTTGGCATTGAAGTAGAGGCTTTATTTTCCTTCCTCTCTACATCCGGTGTTTATGTTTTTCTCTAGTTTTTCGCGCTTTCAGTAATTGATTATTTTATGTATGAGGGTTAGAATCATACATTATGGGGGGGTATTTTTGCTTTCTTTCATTTACATTCAGAAATTGACCCTTCTACTTCAGTCTTTTTCTTCTCTCAATGTCGGACCCCTCTGTGGCCCAGCTGACACCGCACAATTACCACACCTGGAAAGCACACATGACTAGGATACTCATGTCATGTGGCTTATGGTCATGCCTAGATGAACATCAACTTGTCCTACAGTGTCCTTTTAAGATTCTTCAGTATAGGAATAAGATGGATGAAGCCATGGGCTTGATTGCACTAAACATTTCCGACAGTCTCTTCTTTCACTTGGATGGTTTGACCACTCCTAGGGCCATTTGGGGAAATTTTTCAGATTTGTTTGGCACTGTAAATGAGTTTCGAGCACTACAGCTTGATGCAGAGCTGACTACTTTGACACCTACCAGCTTTCCCACCATTGAGGACTTCTTGATGAAGTTCAAGTCTCTGCGCTTAGTTTTGCAGGGATGTGGGAAAACCAAGATAGATGATGAGTGTATCTTCTTGATACTCTCAAAGTTGCGAGGACAGTATCAGATCTTCTCTTCCACTTTCTACTCCACCATGGATGCTTTGGGTGCTAGACACACCATGCCTTCTTTTGAGACATTCTGTGATCGGTTGACACGGGAACTGGCAAAGATCCAACAGATGGATGCTTCTGGCTCTTCTAGCCAAGCATTGGTTGCTTAGTCTTCACAGGGGAAACCAAAACAGAAAGGAAAACTCAAGAAAGATTCCACAGGCAATGAGTCTTCCTCCAAACCTGCACAAAAAAATGATTCAAAACCTCCAGCTAACCCTTCCAAGGGTAAATCTTCTTCGAAGTCTACTGAGTCTACCTCCAAGACTAAGAAGAAATCAGTTGAGACCTGTAGCTTTTGTAGAAAGGATGGACATCCCATTTCTAGGTGTTGAAAATGTTTGGAGGCTTTAGAGGAAGCCATGAAGGAGCATCACATTTCAGCTCCTCAGTCCACATCCTCCCCTGTAGGGAAAGGTCATGCTCTTACTGCACAAGCTATGACTTCTGGGCCCACCTAGATTCTTGATTCCGGTGCTTCTCACCACATGACTCACACTCAGTAGTTGGTCACCTCACTTGCTCCTTGTGCTAATTCATAGATTGCTGTTGGGAACTCATCTCATCTTTCTATTTTGGGTTCTGGTTCTGTTGCATTAGCTGGGGGTTCTCTTTAGGATGTTCTCTTTGTCCCTGAAATTTTGATGAACCTTCTGTCTATCTATCAGATTTGCCACTCTGGCTCTAGTAAGACAGTTGATTTCTCACCACATGATGTGGTCATTCAGGACTTACATGATTCTAAGATGATTATGGCTACTGGGAGTGTTGACACTACATCCCGACTATATAGATTTGATGGATTTGAGTCTTCTGCTGGCACAGGTTCCTGTCTTATAGCACATGCAGATTCAGTGAGCAGACTTTGGCATGAGCATTTAGGCCATGTCAATTATAGATATCTTCAGTAGATGAGCACATAGACACTTGTTCTTGGGCTTCCACAGATTACTTGCACTGAAGGGGTTTTTCAGGGTTGTGTCCTTGACAAACAACATAGGGATCCTTTTCCTCAGGGATGAGCTACTCATGCTGTGGCACCATTGGAGTTGATTCATAGTGACCTCATGTCATTTCCTACTCCTTTCTCTGGTGCCAGATATGTGCTTACTTTCATTGATGACTTCTCCAGGCACACATGGGTGTACTTTTTGAAGTACAAGTCTGATGTCTTTGATTCATTTTGAGTCTTTAAAACATTTGTGGAGAAGCAATCTAGTCTTTCTATTTTCCGGATACACACAGATAATGGGGGGGAGTATGTGAACAAAGATTTCAGGGATTTTTGCTCTGAACATGGTCTTCAGCATCAGTTTTCAGTGCCCTACACCACTCAGCAGAATGGTGTGGCAGAGAGAAAGAACAAAACACTTTGGGAGATGGATAATTGTATGATATAGTCCAGGTCCATGGATTCATCTTTTTAGGCAGAGGCAGTCAATTGTGCCAACTATATTCAGAATCGGATGCCTCACAAGGTAGTTCGACATATGATTCCTGAGGAGGCTTGGTCTCATGTCAAACCTGATGTATCTTCATTCTGAGTTTTTGGTAGTGAAGCATGGGCATTTGTGCCTAATGCTCAGAGGAGAGCGATGGAGCGGAAGAGTTGACACCTCATTTTTGTTGGCTACTGTGAGGATGTTAAGGCATATAGGTTGTTTGACCCTGATTCCAGAGAGGTCCTATTTCAACGGGATGTCGAGTTTGATGAGCACCTTCCTGTAGTAGATACCCTACTTCCAGAGTCTACTTCACTTACCACTACTCCCTCATCTCTTCCAGCTTTGTTTTAGGATGATGAGGATGATGATCTTGGTGATCCCCATTTACCTCCACCACAGGATCCTCCA
>MU224756.1:160161-175240 GCA_018584345.1 Thuja plicata
TCACTTGATGGAGATGGAGGAAATTTCTCTTGGGAGGAATGTGGGGATGAAGGAGTGGAGGGAAACATGGATGTTTCTTGAAGGTTAATTTCTTGAGGGGAAGTAGGTATATCATCCATGTGATTTTGTTGGGATGAGCCATTGCTAGACATAGGTGAAATATTTGTGTCATCCTCTTCATTTATAGGATCCAATTTTTGAAACAAATTCTTTAAAACTTTAGATTTGAACTTGAGCTATTTGATGGATCTTGTTGGTAATACCTCATCATTATTTACATGTTGGAAAGAATTTTTGGATTGAACATGTTCCTCAAAATGGTTCTCATTGATTATGTTTTGTTGATGCTCAAAAGATGTCACATTTGAATTTGTCCTTGTTTGAGAAAAACTTGTTTGATTTTAGGACATAAGAGGGACTTCATCACTAGAAAATATTCTTGAATGCAAGATTATTGGTAACCTTGATATTGATTTACTTGTTTGTATGGTCAGAAAAATAAGTTTTTTGGTTTCTTAAGAAACACTTGGTTACATTGGAATGAAGATCGGTTCATAATTAGGTGGTAGCCCCAATTGAATTATGCCATGCACTTGTTGAAAGGTTTGTTTGGGAGCTTGATTGAATGATTGATTGGAAATTTGAGAACATAGAGACTGATTTGAAACTTGATTGAATTGACCATAATCTAGGACTTTCTTGAAAAAATTTGGCTCTTGCACATGATTGAATTGGGTTTCGTTAATTTTTTTTTTTGCCTCATTTAGTTGTGAAATAAGTTCTGGTATCTTTTATTTTTCAATGAGAGATTATATGTCAATTTCACCAAAACATTCACTTGGGCATATAAGAGTTTGAACATCTCCTTTCTACTCTTTATCATGTTTTCTACCCTCTCTTCCGAGATCTTATTTTCTTTAGCCAATTTTTTTTCCAATTTTTTGATAAAGTATGTGTGGGATTGATTTGATTGATTGTTCAATTGTGTTAATGCCATTTGTCATGGTTCAATAGATTGTTGTGAAGTGTACATGATATTTGGGTCAAAATATTGTTGTTGCAAAGGTACACCTTGTCTAGGATCAAGTGGTAATTGTGATTTTCCTTGTGATGGAAACATGGGTTGATAAGTGTCTTGTTTCATTTTGGATGCTTGGAACCTAGTGAAGATCGACATGATGACTATATGCAAGAGTAAATTTTTTTTGACTTTTTTTTGAGAGAATTTTAGGATGAAAATGCAACCTAAATATGCAAGGACTTTATGAAAATGCAAATTTGGACTTTGGATGATCTTATGCAAAGAAACCTATGGCTTAACACAATTGATTTTTTTGGATTTTGAAAAATCTTTGGAAATTGAAAACCTAATAGCCTAACCTTAGGAGAGTGAATATGGATCTTGACTTTAAAAGGAACCAAATTGATAAAGGGATAAAAAGGGATTAGGTATAATCCAACATGACAAAGATGGAGTGAGACCAATTGATAGGGGGAAATTTGATATAAGAACAAAAAAGACCAAGTCAAGATTCGTTCTTCAATGACATAAGATAAGACCCTAAACTTTGAATTCCTTTGGGATTTTACAATTTTTTTGAAAAGAATCTAAATGCAGTATGAGGATTTTGCAAGGCAAATATGTAGTTATGATGTGGGCTTAATGCAAGAGGATTAAGATTGAAAATGTAAGAGGAATAATGCAATGTATGCAAGAGGACTGTGACATGACTATGTAATAATGAAGACCAATAAGCATGCTAAAAGGTTCCAAAGTGCAAGTTTTGAGATTTCATATGTTTATAAGGTTTTGAAACAAGGTGTTTTGGGAAAATTGAAGTATTTAAGAATGTTTAGGAGTGTTTTTGAAATGTTTGGCATGTTTGGAATGTTTGGCTTGAGAATAGAATAGAATGTTTGGAATGTTTGGCATGAGAATATAATGCTTAAGATTGTTTTTGAAATTCTTCTTTAAATTTTTTTGAAACACCCACACAAGACACATTGCGAAGAATGGTTGTTGTAAAATTGAAACAAACACACCACAAACTAAGGATGGAAAGGACAATATATGTTGAATCCCCACTTGAACAAAGTTCAGCCATGCTTACTCATAGAAAAAAACTTAGAATCTTGGAGGCACGAGATCCTCCTTACAATGCACTCACTTCTCAGGCACACCAAGCTTCGAATCCCAAGGGTAATCACTTCTTAAGGGATCGTTGTCTCTACTAAGAGCTGCAGAAACATGGGGTGTATTTTTTGGTCTCCAACCTTCTATACCAATAGATAGAGGGTTTTTGGATACTACAACAAAGATTTTATTGAGGGCATCCATTCAGGTGGTTATACATGCAGAAGATTAGCCCCGTTATGAAGGCCTCCCAGTCTATAGAAGTTACATTCTGTAGGCTTTTACACACCACAAAGGTACTGAGGGAGATGTTCTCCCCAACATAAAATATTCAGCACCTGTTCACTATGAGATTAATCACAATGACATATTTTATATACCGATTTGGAAGGGCTTGGCTTTAGCCTATTACCGGTTGGGCAATCCACTCTCACCGGCTCTGCTAAAGCTCTAAGGAGGTAGCCATGCTAAAAGAATTATATGAATTTCTCTTACACCCAAGATCCATGAAGGAGAGGGGAGAGGATACATTCATATAATTATTAGGGCTTACAATCTAAAAGAAACTTTAGACACATGAAATAAATGATTCTTTTTAAGCACCAAACCAAAGTGTTTTAAAATGTAGACATAAATTTTTTATGAAAACATGCAAGGTCTTCGTCAAACATCCTACATTAGATACATTAATAGCTTTCTGAATTTGTCTTCATCCTTTGATATCCAAAATTCTTCACAAATCATTAGTAACACATAAAAATTGCTTATCAAGTGCAAAAATGGGAATAGGAATGAAAAGAAGCAAATAAACCCTAAAAAACATGCACTGTTACCAACTGCGAAGAATGTGTGACCACCTGTGCAGCAATTGCACTTGGTATGACCACCTATGTAGAAATCACACTTGGTATGACCACCTGTACATCAAGTGCACTTGGTATGACCACCTATGCAACAAGCACACTTGGTATGGCCATCTGCGCAACTCTTGTTCAGGACTTCAAAAAGATATCAAAGACTTGCAAAATTGACTATGTATGGTAAAAATTGGTATGGAAGAGTTAATATCATGTCTTTTAGGGTTAATTTATGTCATCTTAGAAATATTTGGAAAGACCAAAGCTAATTTAGAATCCTTGATTAGTCTATGTGTAGATTTTGAATGATTTTGAAACAATCTAACTATGCAGATTTGCGCTTGATCCTAAACTATTTGAATGCTCATTTTAGATCACCAAAGCAAGTGTGCATGTTCATTTTTAGATCCTTTTAAAATTAAGAAACTTGATTTTCCAATATCTTATCAATTTTAACCTTTATTTAAGCTATATTTGCAACTTGGATGGAATTAAGAACAAATGAAACCACTAATTCTTCATTTGAGTCTTAGATTAGATGAGATTCTTTTTAAGTGCACCAAACTAAAATATCTAGTTCATTTTAAACATCCAAATTGAAATGTGAGATTCTTTTACAAAATTTAGTGTTTTAAAGCATGAATCAGGGTTCATTTAAAGCTTCAGAATAGAGAGAAGAGGAAATGGAAGACTCAGAAACAAACAACTCTTCCTAAACCCCATCTCCAACATTCAAAACAACCTAATCAACCAACTGCGCAAATTTCATGACCAACTGCACAACTTTCATGACCACCTACGCAGCAAGCACACTTGGCATGAGCAACTGCGTAGCTGTCATGACAAACTGGGCATGACCTGTAACCAATTGCGCAAAAATCTTATAGAACCCGCAAAATGCACAAAAACAAAAAAATATAATTAGTTAGGCATGTTTCACATCAGGTTCACCAAATGTAAGACCATAAAAAAGAATAATAAGCATATCTAGGTAACCAAAAAACCCTAAACAATATGCAAACCTATCTAATCTAACATTGGAGCCATTGAAATGGGAATTTACAAACAATATGCAAAAAAAATATAAAAACTCCCTTCAAGTGATGCTCAAATGCTCTCCTTTCTTCTCCATAGAGTAGATTATGTTTCTCTTTTGCCAATGAAAAAATTGCACAAGTGTTGAAAAGACAAATTTGATAGCAAGAATACTAGGAGATAGTGGTTCTAACTTGAATGAGAGGATTGCATCCCAATTTATAGAAAATGAGAGGCAAGTTGGTGAATTAGAATGCATAATGGAGGGAAAAGGAGGTGGGAAATTGGAAGCATAATTAGGGGAGAATTGAATGAAGAAATATGGAGGATATCATGAAGCACCTTAATAGGGATGTGAACTACAATTAAGGGATATGAAAAATTAGGTAGGATTACGAGGAATTAAATCAATTAATAAGTCAATATTCCTCACAAAATGAATAATTAGTATTTATGAAATTATAAAATCCCATAAATTAGCATTAGCCAATTAATTAATTGTGAAGACTTAGGATAAGAATGAATAAATATGATTTATTCATAAAGAATAGGGAAAAATGTTAGGTTATTCATCCCAAGGGGATAAATTAGTGAATTATTGATCATATTGAAGGCATTAATGCGCAATTAGTTTTATTTTGATAATATTGATAGGATTATGATAGGTTTGAGGCATTGATGAACTTTGATAATGCACCTAAATAATGATATTTGAAAATAATTGAATAGCATCGATGAACTTTGATGACGCCATAGGATTGAAATAGGAATAGGAAAACATCAATGAACTTGGACAATGTTACCAAAATAATGATGATCTGCAATAGCATTGATGAACTTGGACAATACCATTGACTTGATAAGGATATTGATTATATTTAGAAAAGGGTTTGATCGATTTGAAAATTGAGTTAATTAGGCATCGATGATCTTGGAGAATGCCCCAGAATGGTTGGAATGAGCCCAAATAATTTTGAAATGATTAGGAATATAATATAATATATTTGAATTGATTTAGGATGATTTGGTATGGTTTATGATTGAATAGGATCAGTTTAGGATTGATCAGAATTGATTGGGAAAATGATCAAATTGGCCAAAATGAGAGAAATGTTAGTAATTTATGACATGGAAGAATGCCACAACACTAGTGAATGATAAAGATCAAACACACAATATAGAATACATGTCAAAAGGGGGCACAAGCATTGAACCATTTTTAGGTGTCTACATTTAGTTGTATGAAACTAACAATATTACTAGTTGGTTGACTATAATGTTATATAGATGATGCGATTACTGTAGAATGTAAATGGAATAGTTGGGTAATATGAATGTAAGTTTATAAGATTAGTTTTAATTTCTAGGTTTTAACGCAAAGGAAATGTTAGAAGAATACTAATATGTATAGTGCTTAATGTAAATCTAATAATATTCTATGGGGTTGGATACAATGTTAGATTAGATGGAGTATATTATAATCTCAATTGAATAACTTAAAAGGATTACTGTGTATGAGATTCATGATACAAATGGGTAGTCTTGAATGTACTTGTATTAAAGGAATTAATGATATTAAGTAAAAGTTATGTCCATTAGATTAATTTCATTAATTAAAATGATTGAATGTGTCAGTGTAAGAATTGGTTGAAATGGGAGTAGTAGTAGGAAACATGCGTTTCTTCTCCTCTCAATAGATCTGTAATTATTTTTTAAAACAATAAATTTGATCATCGTGTGGTCTAGGGTGGATCTTTTAAACTTGGATTATTTGGTTGATTGTGTAGAGAATTTCATAATTTTGGGATATATATACAACTTTATTGATCAAACTTTTTTCATATTGCATCAACACCCATGCCTCGAGTCCTTGAGGCCTATATAACATGTTTTCAATACTATCAATGGATTCCAAATAAATTATTCATTATGGTACCATTGGAAATAACTTGTTACTAAATGACCCTTGTTAAGCAACTTTTAAATTTGAAAATTTTCTCAACAATTATTGTGCAACTTTTGCAATTCTTGCATTTTGTGAAAAAATAAATAGAAAAACACTTTATAACAACATAAAATAACCTACATATTCCTTAAATAGGCTAATTTAACCTTATTACATCATAAAGTTCCATGGAAGCCTCATTGGAAACTTTTTCTTTCACATAGAAATATTGACAATTTTTGTACAGTTTTACATTTTGGACCAACTATGACCTTCCATGACATGGATTAATTAAAAATACCTTAAAAATGGTCCTTGGGACCTTATTTTACACAAACAAAATAATAAAAAGATGGTCATTACATCAGGAGGTATAAAAATGGCTACGTTCTCCTGCACCATACACCTGGCCTAGAAAGAAATTGAAGTCCCTTTGAGAACCATGCTAGACTGAAAAATTTTTGGAACCTATTTTTACTAGCCTCAAAATGATGTATCTTTCTGGTATACCCTTCCATTGGATGCACCAAACCCTCCTTCCTAGGTGCACCAACCTAGGGCTTTGTCAACAAGACACTTCCAAACACTTCCAGCTCCTACTAATGGATCCTACACCATCCAAGTAACGTATCATGACATACCAAGTCATAAAAAGTGTCCCTCATTTGGGTGGAATTCTCAGACCTTGACTGGTCCAACCACCATGTACCCCCAATCAGCAATATCTCTTCAATCAGAGATCTTCATCTTCAATCCCTACATACCCCTGCAAACAAACACATATGGCACATATCATACATGTTTTAGACTCTCCCCACAAGTCACATTAACCATAGTAAGTGGGGGAGTCTTATACATTCATGGTGTCTTCAAAGCAATTGCTGATTACACACCAAGACCCTGTCTAGGAACAGTTAATACAAAATTGACTTTCTTTGTTCAAAACTTCACAAAATATCACAACCTTTTCATGGAAATGAATAAAAATTTAAACTAGTACTATTTCAATCCATTCCCAATCAATATTGCATATAATGAAGAGTTTATGAACATGAACACAGTGACCGTGTCCTTACGATAGAGAATAGACAGTTTGCAAGGAATTAAAAGTTTGTTGATGTAAACTTCATTACTCTACCAAATTTCCTAAAAATCCTATCTTAATCTCATTCATGCTCACCCTACCCAGATACCCTTCTACTATTCAGTTGATAGTTACAAATCCCTGCCAAACTGCTTGCAGTCAGTTTAATGACTGTTACATTTAGTATATTGCTATCAAGTTGACAACATAGTTGTCAACTTGACAAATCTCCATTCCTTTATCATTGTATTTAACTCCTTGAAGGCCTTTTAGGATTCTATCCTAAAACTAATGACATAAGAAACTATTTTAACATTTGGGCATACACTTTGCAATGTTAACATTTGTGTACACACCACAAGTTGGTTTTGTAGATTTTGACCACACACCACAATGTGCTTGGTGCCACTAGAACACTAATTTTGCAGTCTCATATCAATTTTTATTTTGGTGCACGTTGTAGTTGCATTTTCAGAATACTTAGCAAATAGAAGCCTTTTATAATATTTGTATTTGGTGCATGTTGTTTCTGTTATATGGCTCCTAGTAAAAAATCCTTACTAGACCTACATGCCATATTTCTTCTTTGTTCTTGTGTGCTCCATGTTTGTGAAACCTATGCCAATCATGTTGCTCCTTTTATATTGATATTTCAAATTAATAAGAATCTATGTCCTAGGGGATTGGTGTGATCTTATCTCTTTTATGTCTTGGTGAAAGTCTTTTGATACTATCTTATGATTTACCAAGAGTATGATTGCAAGGCCACACTCTTTATACAATGGGGCATATATATAGTGTTAATAATTGTATCCTCGTACAATTTCACACTCATTTGGGGATCAATTTGGTGGTTTTCCTTGTGCTCTTGCTAAATGATTTATTATTCTTAGTCTATGGCCAAATTTGGAAATCTAACACACTCACGGGCATACAAACCAAATTCATGCTAATAGGTGACAATAGGTGACAATGTCCTCATGGACTATAGAGCTAGGAACCAATGTCCAATCATTTTGGGCTCTTATCTAAACCACTAATGGTCATAAGTTTGTTAAGTAGAAAAATATTCTCATGTACAAATTCTAGATCTGTCAAAAAGGGATTGCAAATTCATGAAGAGAAGACTATGAAAAAAAAATCCATACTTTGAAGAGAAAAAAAAACTTGATCACCATCGATCAACTCTAGTGATTGAAGTTTTTTTTCCATAATTTTGGATGAATGATTTGTAGGACATCCTAATTTGGAACTTGCTCATGAAATCTGCATCAACCACCTTTAGGTCAGTGGTGCCTATTGACATAGACAAACATTTTTGGGCTCAAATTGCAAACATAGGTTCCTTTCTGAATCTTATTTCCATGCCTATCTTCAAAATTTACAAATTTGGTCAGTAGCTTATTGTTTATGTTAATTTGGTTTAATTTCTAGCACTGCCCCTATTTATTACATTATTTATGGTCATAATCATAATCAATCATATCAAGCCTTAAAAAAGAGGCCATTTAAGAAGGCCCTAGTTGACTGTAATTGTGAATTTCCTGTGCATGATAGTCCAAAGTTGCATAGAAACCCAAGTTCCTTATTATTTCTTGTAAAATTCTCATAGGCTAGTGTAGGGGACTTTATGAAGGTTCTAAAACTTGTACAATCCCTTTCAAACCTTTGGTGAGTTTATGTAAGGCAAAGGTGTAATCTCCATGTTTGAGTCCTTGAGGGCTAGAAAGCAAGATTTATTGAAGGTTGGATCAAGAAAGACATGTTAAAAGTAGTATAAAGATGAAATCTAAGACTCATCTCTTACTCTCATTTATTCACACACTACCCACATACCATTCTACTAATCGGGTTACCTTATACCCTTCTTAAACCCCATATGAGCCTTCATAGGCCTCATTTTTCCAATTTGGGCAAATTTACATATTTAGCACTTTTAGTGCATTTGACAGTTTTAAATGGCTCTAATGGCCAACATGCAGATTTTCCTAAGAACTAATAGGAGCTTACCCAACAACAGTTGTACTATTTTGAAAATCATCATAAGTCCATTTGTTTCTGGGTCTATCTCCCAATAATGCTTGGTCAAATTTGCATGTTTGTCACCTGTACATTTACCTTATCTGATCAACTCTTATAGGTGAAGGCTGTATATGCACAGGTGAAGGATGATCAACTCCAATCTCCTATTTGTATCTATATGTTATCAAACTATCTCCATTGAGAATCTTGTCTACTTGACCTGATTTTTTTTTTCCTGTGAAGAAGGATCATGTCAGATAATCTAAGTGAAGAAAAAAATGGGGAGACAATCACTAGATTGTTGTCTAACTTCAAAAGAAAAAGCGATGGAAAATTTTACTATCCCTATAAAATTTGTAAGGGCTTAAACACTAGAATATTTCCAATCAAAACAACTAAGAGACATTGTAGGGAGAATGGTCACTTTGAAGGGGGCTTTGATTATCATCCATTGGTAAGTTTTTCTTTATATTTTTTTAACAATCAATATACATATGAAATATGTGATATGGACCATGGAGGTGCAAACATAGAGAATATGGTTTTGGAAGTGGAGGATCATGGAGGTGCGAATATTGAAGCTGAAGATTATGATCCCATGGAAGATGACAATCATGTGCCAAATAACACATTTGAAGATGACAGTACTAATACATTTATCCATGACACATTTGGTACCTGATCTAATTAATTCATGATGTACCTTTTATTGTTTTTAATTCATATGGGATGCTTATGGTTTTTAATGTACTTACTATGTAATTTTGAGTATACATATCATGAAATTTTTAGCTAACATAAGACAATTGAATTACATATGCAGGAACCCGAATCCCTTTCAAGAGCATTCCACACAGTCTCATGGATCAATAGGTATAAGTCAATGATACACCCTATAGATATTAATGTCTTTTGCAATTTGCAAAATATCTCGCATTATTACTTGCTATCTCTCTCATTTGATGGAGTGCAGGTAGAAAAAAATAGGTATTTGTCAGATGTGTCTTCCTCGAGCGAAGGAAATATAGGAATAGAAGAAGAAAGTGAGACATGTAGTATGTCTGAATTAGGGAGATCAACTAGAGGTCAAAAGACTAGAAGGAAATTGAATAAATGCATGAAATATTTCCTTGCTCAAGGGGGTCATGTTCTTATGATGATGAGAGAAAAGGCAACATCGAGGTGCCCTTAAGGTACCAACATCTACATAAATAATGGGTCCCAAAGGAACTTCCTCCAATAAGCACCAATTTTAGTGTTTAAGGCAAGATATATTGCATATCACCATCGTCATTACATGGTTTGGGCCTATTTTCCATGGATGGCTTAAAGGTCTCTTACAACAAAGTTGTCGAATTGATGGAGTATGTTGGACCTTGTTATGATTACAAAAGTTGGATGTAGATTGTTTGATATAAAAAAGTATGTGTAGGTATGCAATCTCAAAAAATATATTCAACAAAAAGACAATGAACAATGCAAAAGAGTGGCTATATACATTGATGGGAGACCAAAAGCATCAAGGATTATTGTAGGTTTTATAAATAGTATGCGACCTGTGTTAACTATCAAGCAACCCAATTGAATATTTGATGCACATGAGGGAAATCATCTATTTGTATGTGTGATAAAATACATACGTGTAGGGGAAGAGCTTCTTATTGATTACAATTTGAATCACATAGATACAAACAATGTCACTATCATGGGGGTGAAGGTACGTACTATGTACCATTAAATAATTGAGTTTTTTTGCTAACATTTTTATATTTGAGTTCTTTTTGTAATGTTGAATCTAATCCTTCTAGGAAAGGAAATTCATCCAAACAAACTACTACAAACAAGCCCTCCAAAACCAGCCACGTCTAGAGAGTCTCCTCACCATCTACCTCATCTCCATCATCATCTTCTAATGAAATTTATTGATCTAGTCCTTTCTAATTATTGGTTAACTTTAAATAATAACACATGGCCACGATATGGAGCAACCACATAGAGGTGACAATGCTGATTCTCCAGGCATTTATTCTTCCCAATAGGTAAACCTCTTTGTTATTGTACTACAAATTAGATAGAAGGAAAATGTTAAATAGTGTTTTTTATTATGTTCTTTTCATCACTATTTTGGAGTAATTTTCATAGTGCTAGTAATATTGTTGTCACAGATAGGTGGTCATCAGAGAAAGGGAAAGGAACCCACAGTCCCTCAGGAGGAGTCCTTTGATGAGGACCTAGATGTTGATTTTGCAACTTGTGATGACCCGACCATTGCAATTGAAAAGTGCCTCCAAAGAATTGGAAAAATATTATCTCAATTTCCATCTATATACCCTTCGACTCTTGAATCACAAAAGAGGGCGATTGAATTGATGCACTGAGCTTGAAATATCAAAGTAAGTATTAATGTAATTTTTAACTATAACAAAAGTTCAATAATAGTTTTTATGTTATACTAGTCTTTTATCTCATTAACAAATAAGCGGTTGTGTTGTTTGTACAACATTGTTTGGATAATTTTGAACCTCATGGCTATGATGAGGGTACTGTAGGTGGTCCAGGTAGATCACATGTTTGACTATATTCTTGTTACACTCCAAGAATATTGTCCATGATAGTCCATGCTTTTATTATGCTCTAACAATATTATTCTTTAGCACATGTCAATGATCATATGTTATTGCCACCTCAGACGAGGACATGCCCAGATGTATTGATACCTATAATGTTGGCAACATGTAGCATGGCCAAAGACACCATGGAACCACCTACTGGTACACAAATTTCATTTTCTCTCTCATTATTTATATGTTTATTTCCCTTGAATTATTCTTTCTTGGGGGCACTTCGTAATGGTTTAATTTATGCAACATGAGATGCATCACATGATGAGGAATTTCCTAGATGTACTCATAGTCCTAGTATGGGAATGGTGAAGGATTTTGTGTTGCTTGTGAGCGACGAAGAAGGAGTTCCCTTGAAAGTATCCAAACTTCCAGGTACTTTAAAGATTGGATCTTTCTTTTAATATACAATTGTATGTTAATTACACATTGCATTCAATATGAGAAGCTTACATCTATTGTCTTCTTATTTTATACTATTATATCCTTTGACTAATGATCCCATGATTATTTGACAGGGAATGATGTTTTCTATGATAAAATTAATGACGAGTGTTTGTGGGTATTCGGGCCCACCCTCCATAAATGGTGGAACATATCCAAACTAAACCCCCAATCCACTATTTTGATTTCATATTATTGCTAGGATAGTTTTCCTTTCATCCATTTCTTGAACTATATTAAAGGTAAGTTCACTTTATTTATGAATCTAACAGTGTTTTTTTTCTTAAAAGGTGGAATGTCCAAGATAAAAAGTTAAAGGATGATCTCATCGAGAGTATGCCAAAGTTATTTGGACCTCGGGAATTTGAGAAAAATAGGCTCCTTGAGAAATATGGGTTATGTTTGAAGTATATTAGGGACTAGTATAGGAGTACATTAAAAAACAACCCAAAGTACAAGCGTCCCCATGCATTCCTGATTTAGAGTGGAAAAATCTTATTTTGGATACGAAGGAGAGAAGCAAAAGAAAAAATGAAATACACCACCAGACAACAAGAGAAGGTATGTGATATTGTTAAGAATATAATTATGTACTAAATACTATTTATATTTATATGAACTAACATATTTCAAACTTTTCATAGATTTCCTAACACATCAAAGGCAACAAAGGAAAGACTAGAAAATCATGGGAAACACAAGCTCAGCTTTGGCGATTATTCGAAACTTGCTGCACAAGTTGTAAGTCTTATTAAATGAAAAACCATATGTAAATATTTATAAATTGAAATCAATTTTTCTTTGATGTAGCAATCAAATAAAAATCATGATACCAAGTAAAAATGTAGGGCACAGAGTTCAATACAAGTCTCTCAGAAGAGTACAAGAGAACTGGCTACCAACAAGGCTATATAGCTGTGGTTGAATGAATACAAGAAATGAGTGCACAAGGTTCTACTGATTGATCCGTCATGGTAAGTAAGATAAATGATGATTTTTTCAAATTGAATAATTTATCATTTAGTTTATTTGATGTTAAGTTCCAACATAAAGTGAGCATATTTGTTTTAAGTAAGCAAACAATGATAATAATGCGTATGAAATTGGAATGCAGCTTGCCAATTATGGTACACCATGTGTGCATTATGAAGCTAGTTTGGGTGTGCACCGCACTAATGGAGGTATACATTTGCTATTCAAATTTTTATATGTAATTATTAATACAAGTAAACATCTTTAATTGATTCGTGTAGTAATACAAATTTAATTGCAATAGGTATTTGGATTAATGTAACATTTTGTATTGCATTTGCAGAGGATGTAGAGGCCGGTGTTCATGAACATGTTGAGGTTGAGGCTAGACAAAATGAACTGGAAGTTGATGATGTGACTAGATCAGGTAAAGAGCACCATGGTTATGTTCTTTAAAGTACTAAAATACTTGTAACAAATTATAATAAAATGTTTTTAATTTAACCCTTTTTTTGTTATTGCAGAGGACCCCCCTCTGAATCAACAGAGAACTAGGTGTGCATTTAGATCTGATGAGAGGGGAGATAATCATGATGACACCGATGTTCCTCTTCAAGATTTCTTCAAATCAATAAATTTAAGGAAAAAAAGAAATGATTGTCATCTATGCATCTTAATTGATAATAACTGATATTTATATAACAACATATTTAATTATGTGCTATTGAATGTTCTTAAATTATATAATGTGTTAAGATTCTGTTTCTTTTCCTTCTGCAATAGATTCTTGAAGATTGTTCTGATTAGGAAAATTTTATGCTTTGTGACCAAACTTGTCACATCTATAGCATTGTACCTTAGAGAAATATTTCTTTTGGAATTTATTGTTTTGAAAGTCTCTCCCTCTCCATCCATTATTGTGAGAGTTTCCTTCTTGATTTTTTTGATAATATCTTCCTCTCGATGTTGAACTATGATGTCTCTATGATTTACATAGGCAAGGTCATCATTGATGAGCCCCCGAGGCATTAGGTCAGGCCCTTAGGTCTTTTACTTTTGTGTCACCCATGAGATTTCCACTTCTTCCTAATTTTGTATATACTTTTCCCCTCTTTTATATTCCATTTGCATCTACATTCTGAATTATCTAGCTAATTTATTAATATGGATAATCTTTATCCTCATGAATCTCAATTTTGAGGGATCTTATGTTGTGCATCAAGTTGTGTAGAGATCTATGTAGGTGTAAGAATTGATGGGGCAAGATGAATACAATATATAAATGAGGAAGAGAATCTCAGGTATGCGACAAAATATTATGATTTCTATTTGAATATTAAGGCAAGCTATTGTTTAAAGTTGTTTCATTTCCTTCTTTTATTATAGAAAATCATTATAACAAGTAGGATCTCAAATTGATGGTTTAGTTAAAATGGTATGTTATTATATATATATATATATATATATATAACAAAACAATTAAGTTTGGTGTACGATAAGTATGCTATGTAATGTCCAATCTAGTATCTTAAATGTGGGCATGGAATTTAAAAAACTCACTAACTTTTACAATTTTTGATGATCCTTTTTGTATTGACCATGACCATTTTTCTGATTTTATGCTATCCATATCAATGCAGTGGTCTTATCTCTTCATAATGTTATGACTACTCCTAGTTTCACCATTGAGCTTAACACTACTTAAACCTCATTGATGCTTTAAATCCTAATGATCTCCATGTTTTCATGACAAAACTATTGGAGTTGATGAAAACTATCAACCCATAGCTCCCAAGAATCACCTACATGCAAACTAGTCCCATAAAGAGAGAAGCAAGAAAGCTATGGAGGCCAAAAATCACAGATCAATGGAAGAGGAAACATATTGTGCAAACAATGTAGAAAAAATCTTAATGCAATAACATCCTCAATTAATTAATAACCATCGAATTGAATAATTTACAA
>MU224756.1:175421-211454 GCA_018584345.1 Thuja plicata
TCAATATGATTTAATTAATAAGTGGAATCACTTTATTACTCTAACACCCCCCCTTAAGATAAACTTAGGGAGAAGCTAAAACCTAGAAACAGCTACTGAAAGCAAGAAAATGGGTCCCGACAACAAGCCCTGATGAGGTACCCAAGTAAAAAAATCTCTATAAAGAGGAGAAATAGAGAAAACCACATAGGAAAAACCCTACTCCAAAAAGAGATGAAGCCTAGTGAAGGACTAAATAAGCCTCCAAACTAGAGAAATTCCTAGAAAATACGAACAAAGAAAGAACATGTAGAACACCTCTGAAGCATAAAGCTGCAAACACTGTCAAAAAATAACTGTTGGAACCTCCACTGTAATAGAACATGATTAGGTAGAGAAGAATTTAAACAAAACCTGAAGAGTTGATCAATTGAAGATGGAAGAATACCTCCAAAATAGGAATGAAAGAAGAGTGTCCATATGGTAAATGATCCATCTCACCGAAATGCATAGGTACCAACCACTGCAGTCGCTTAGTACATAGGAACAAATACTAAATACATAGATCACTCCATCAAACCAAGGAAGCATTAGAACCAACAGGAGATACCCCCCCATAATGTTGAACATGGAGAGGTCTGATAGGAACACTGAAATGCAATTCCATAAACAACTGCAAGAAGAATAATTAGGAACACCAATAGTGCAGAAGAAGGTACAAGCACATGATAAAGGGCAGTGTCGAAGTAGAAGAAATGATCTTCTAGACACACATCATGAGGTTAATGTCATGAAAGGAAAACTCACTTGACAAAGGTGGATGAACACAAAATGAAAAACATCATAACCCCTCATGGCACTTTATAACTGAGTGTGAGTACAAACAAGCACAAGGTGTACAAGATCCTAGACATGCAACTGCAGGAACTTTATTTCAGTGTGTTTACAAAATAAATCTACAGAAAAAGGTGTATACAATGTTCAAAGAAGGAAATGATCCCAGGACCTGAAACATCCAAGATATCTACCAGAATGTCATAAAGAAAAAAACTGAATACATAGATACATGGAGCAGAATCTGGGTGTGAGACCCATAGAATAAGAAAGAGAATAGAAGCAAGCAAAAAAGAGGGCCCATATTTCAAGTGTGTCCAAATAAGACATACCTTAAATGAAAATAGGGGTTTTGGGGGTATTCCAGACACAACCCAGATGTCATTTTTTTCTCAAAGTACACAAAACAAAAAATCCTCCCAAAAACCACTAAAATCTGAGACAAAAACCTCTCAAAAACACAAATTTAAAGAACAAGGCCAAATCTCTCATGAAGTTGAGAACATGGGCATGATGATCTAGAGCTTTAATACAATATTGGAGTTGATGAAAACTATCAACCCACAACTCCCAAGAATCACCTGCATGCAAACCAGTCACATAAAGAGAGAAGCAAAAAAGCTATGGAGGCCAAAAATCACAGATCGATGGAAGAGGAAACATATTGTGCAAACAATGTAGAAAAACTATTAATGAAATAACATCCTCAATTAATTAATAACCATCAAATTGAATAATTTACAAAGAGGGAATCCTTATAAAAGGATACCAAAACCCTAAAAGGGAAACCCTAAAGGGGAAATATCTAGGTTACAAAATAATAATTAATAAAAGAATTAATTATTAAATGCCTAAACTTTAGCTTAAGTAAAATAGAGATAATAAGTGACTTAATAATTAAATCAATATGATTTAATTAATAAGTGGAATCACTTTATTACTCTAACAAAAAAATGGTGAAATGTTCAAGCACCATGGTGACTGTTATGCATATTGGATCATGACATATTCATTGTTATTGCATTGTCATTTAGCTATGTTTGATTAGTCTTTCATTTCATGGTGGAACACTGTTATAATATCATTTGAATAATTGCTTTATTTTTACAATGCTATGACCTACAAATGTGCTTTGATTTTGATGCCTTTCGAGAGGTTTCTTAGCTTTGTAAAACTGCAATTTATATTCTATGCATTGAGATGTTTTCCCTTATTGTATTGACTGCATTTTTCTATAACAACAACCTTGGTATTGAATGCTCCATCTCCGTTATTTGACAACATCTGTGTCATTTGAAAACATGCTTAACATTTCCCTTCATCTCATTTCACTTTGATTGTCCTTTGTTTGTCATTTGTATGATAATATTGATCATCTAAGAACCTTGTTAACCATGATATGGTGACTGCATCACCCATGTCATCATAGTCCCATTAAGGAAATATATGTTTGTAATAGTGAATCATGATGATTCATTGTTATAAATGATATGTGTCTCCCTGATAGGACTATAATGACATGTTTGATGCATGGATTGTACACCTTGTCATGATCAATAATGTTCCAATAACAACATACTAGGCTCAACCCTTGTTGGAGCCCATTCTATCCCAAATGTTGCAATGCTTATGATATCAAATTAAAACCTTCAATCATGAATAATGATACCTAAACATACACATTGAAAAAACTCATTACATAAAAAAGATAAACTACTGATTTCACATATAGATTGATGAGGATCCTTGAGCTCTAACAAAATTCTCTTTATCACTATGGTTGTTTTTTTCTCTATGTTATATAAGACTAAAACGTTGGAACATGTTGAACTCCAAACACATAAGATGGAAAGAAAACTAGCTCTAATACCATTTTAATGTATCAAAGTCCAAGTTATCTTTCATTTCACAAATTATATCTTTTGTTATAAAAAATGCATGATGACCTCCACGTTTTCCTTTAACTATTTTGAGTTCATCACACACATTGTCTCAGGAAAAAATCTTGACTTCTAAACTACCTCTTCTTTAACAAATAAAATTTTCCCTACTACCTTTGGACTGTCACTTTGATGTCTTTTAGCCACACTATCATGACCATGCTCTCTATGGGGTGTCATTGAATGTTACTCTCATGACATACACTCTTGATTGCTTCTCACATTTTGGATATAATTCATGATCTTTGACTTTAAATGTGACTGGAAGATGTTTCATATTTTTTCTTACTTCATAGCAATGGCATAGAGTTGAACTTAGTATTCATGTAAATGATGGACCTGCCTATTTAAAATTGAGATATACTTCATTCTTGCTGACCTTGTCCATCATTTCATATGATAAATTCACTTCTTTTTCCTCTTTTAAAAGCACTGTATTTATTTTATTTTCCATGACATCATTTGGAAATACATGACAATACTGAAAAATCAGTGCCTTCCTCATCTTAACAGTGCTTCTCACTATCTTTCTTTATCACTGTATTATTTACACCTCATTGTCCTTGCCATTGTAAAAAAAGCATTGATAGTGACCAACATAAATGAAATTGTTAAATAAGGCATGAAGAAACATGGTAAGTTTAGAAGAATTAAAACCATGGTAAGTTTAGAAGCATTAAAACCCCAAGTATGCCAAGATAGTGAAAGAAAAACCATGGCTCATGTCAAATATACAAAATATATATAATAAAAAATAGGTTCAAGTTTTTACCAATTCGCGCACAAGTCACGACATGTGACAATTCCAAACTCATTCACTAAGGGTTTCTTATACCAAACCACAGCCTTGAAGCCCAAAAATGATACATATCTTTAAAAATACAAAGGCTATGGTTTGCGGATAGAGATGAAATAGGCATAGAAGAAACCCTTTTTCTTTCTGTATGATGATGCACATTATAAAAAAAGAAGCAAATTTGTAAAAAAATATATGTGGGTTCAAACATTAAGGTCACGGCAAAATCACAGTCAACAAGAAACTATGCAAAGATTTTATTTCATGACATAAAGAAGATGTTTTCTACATACAAAAGTATGCACCTATGAATTCTCAGTATGTTTTGCATGTACAAATTTTCATGGCTTCACGATATTTAGCTTCCAAGGAATGGGGTCAGCTTCCACATGTAGAGCTACACCCTTTGGAGCACTACTTTCGTGCAATAAAATAAAAATGAATTTGATCATCTGTCTTTTTTGATCACAAAGAATTGGTTTGCCTTAAAGATACAGAATGTTCCAGCGATAAATAAGTACCTGGGACCTTCTGTATCTTTAAGGGAACCATTTCTTCATCGATACCAAGAAAAAATGCTGGGCTTTAAGTTTAATAGATGATGATTATAATGAAGATTTGAAATTTTTTTTGATGATTATTATGAAGAAGAAGATTTGAAAATGTTCATTTGATGATGATTATGAAGAAGATTTGAAAATATTGCACCAATTTGAATTGGATCAGTCATCATTTTCAAATCTTCTTCATCAATCACCATCAACCATTTTCCAAGAGCAACACCTTTCTCTATATGAATCTTGGTTTACATTTCCCTATAATCCTAATGCAAAATTTTTCCATGAAGTACGTCAGTGGTATAATGCATTCAAGAAAAAGGCCCTGGAGGCTACTAAGTATTTTGTACAAGAAAAAACCTTTTTCTTGGTTTTGATCCTATGTAGTTCCACATAGACATGACATGTTAGAATAATTTTAATCTCAGAATAGCTGAGAAACATAAATGCAGGCATCATGGTCACAATTCTTTGGAGACACAACATAATTGAGTGGTATACCTAGACAATGCAACACAACCACTACTCCTCCAGTTCGAAGTTGACACTTTAGCATCCAAAAATCATCCTTATCTATGGTTTTTGGACCCTATAGTGTCAAATTAGAATTGGAGTAGTGGTTTCATTGTATCGTCTGAGTATACCACTCAATTATGTTGTGTCTTCAAATAATTGTGACCATGATTGCCTGTATTTATGTTTCTCAGCTGTTGTGTCCCAAGAACCCTTATGAATCCTTATGACCCTTTAAAACCCCTAAGAATACATATTATAGGTCTTAAAGTGTCTTAAGGGGTCATACAAAGATCCTAGGAGGGGCTAGATGAACGTCCACCTTCATGTGGTTGGCCCTGTTAAGTAGATAATGTTAAACTATTCTCAAAACAAAGAGAAGCTCAATATTTCAGGTATTTCAATGATTATTCTTGACAATTGACAGGTACAATTATTCCAGGCCTTACCTAGTAGCTAGGACTAAAGATAGCAGAGCTCAAGAGACCATAATTGTTGGTCTCCATCTTTGGTCCATATGATTGAGGAAATGGTTTACCTTTCGTTAGCTCATCAAATGCGGTGATCTGAAAGAATTTAATAGATAATATTTTATTATATAACATACTTTATTTTATTTTGACGCTACATGAATTTATCTATTTCCCACACTTTTTGACTATGGAGATAGTGATAAATAATCTGATGACATGTAACTAATTAAATGGTTCACTATATTAAGTTGAAGAAGATGCAAGACATTAAATCAGTTAATGGTTTGTATTGTCATTGATGTCAACTTGATATCTTCTGTATGGTCATATACATAATGCCAAAGACTTCAGAGAATCAATGGAATAGAGGTTATGCTTTCAGAAATGCATAAAATTCAAGTATTCACTAAGTGACAGAATACACCGATGGAGTGCACACCATCAGTAAAGACAGAGATAAAAGTCACAGTGATGCCCGACAAGTAGAAGACAATATTGCCCGATGAAGCAGAATCAAAGGATACCTGACAAGATAAAAATAGTGTTTCCCAACAAGCAAGATCCAATGATGCCTCATGGACGGAGATCCCGAAGCTAACTGAAGTTACATCGACGGAACTGGCAGTTGTCACCGGTGACGAACTACAGAGTTGATCGACAGAACAAAGAGATTAGAAAATGAAAAAATATCTAGCTGGCAGAGCTAAAAGATAGTCTTAACTAGTTGTTTGATTTTTTTTATTCGACCAAAATTAAGTAAGTGATTTGTACAGTTGGCAAGAAGATAACTACGAGATAAATCAGGAGTTAAAGCCATAAATCAATTTGGTTGGATTGTTTTTCACGCCAAGAATCAAGAATCAAGAACCTAGAATTAAGGAACATCATGTCTATTTAAGAGACAAGCATAATTCATTCTCTGTGTGGACCATAATCAATTAGATACATAGGGGAGTGAACTGAAAGAAGATGTTGAAGAGAAACTAATGAAGGATTAACTTCATGCAGTCCTGATCAATCAAGCTGAGGGAGAGCTAAAGAATTCTGCAGACATTGACGGATAGAAAAGCATAGCATCACAGAGCAGAAAGAGTTAAGTACAAAGGAATTGTATTGATACATTGATCAGAAAGATATTGTAAGTAAATAGATCTGAAAATCTGCAATTCAATTGCATTAGAAACAAGTCATTTTGTTTCAGTTTAACCATTGAAGCATTAAGTCTCTTAACAGAGCAGGACTTAACAATCTTTTGTAAATGAGGTATATCCTAATAGATTACTAGAAGGTTGACTCATGATAGTAGCATCGGTCTTACCTAAAGCCTATTAATAGTCTAAGAAGGAGGCTGATTCAAGGATGGTAGTAAGATTTGCATAAAGCCTATTGACAGTCATGAGATTGATTCAAGGATGGTAGCATAGATGCTAGATACTTAGTGACAACCTATGTATTGAAAATCCTCTAAAAAGGTCACACTTAACAGCGTGTTTGTAACCTTTAACAGGGTTGGCTCCTAACAGGGCTCACTTCAGAAGAGTGAAAATTTGGGGTACCAGTCCCAGTGGTTTTTTCCCTTAATAGGGTTTCCATGGTAAAATCCTTGTGTTATATGTGTATGGTTCATTAATTTATTATTTTACATTCTACATATGCATTTATGGATTGACTGGTATACTCTACATATTTACTGAGTATCGGTAAATATAGTTTTACTGCTTATCGGTTATCAAAGAGAATAAGGACAGACAAGGTAAATCGACAGACAGTTATTTGTTTCAAGTATTTCAAAGGCATGCATCTTGTTGGGACTTAATAATTTGAGAAGTACTAATTGGTGGATTAAAGTTTAAATAGGATAAATTTCTAAGGCCACTGATTCACCCCCCCTCTCAGTTATTACATTTCGTTAGCTCATCAAATGCAGTGATTTGAAAGAATTTAATAGATAATATTTTATTATATAATGTACTTTATTTTATTTTGATGCTACACAAATTTATCTATTTCCCACACTTGTCGACTATGGAGATAGTGATAAATAAGCATCCCACCCATGTCCTAATTAATGAAGGCCATAGGAGATGCTTCATTATCGCTATCGTCGTAGTCGACAAGTTTGTGAAGTAGATAAATTTGTGTAATGCCAAATTAAATAATATATGTTATCATGAAAATATTCTATTAAATTATTTCAAATCCCCGTATTTGATGAGCTAATGAAAGGTAAGCCATTTTTTCATTAATATGGACCAAAGATGGAGACCAACTATAATGGTCTCTTGAGCTTTGTTATCTTTAGCCCACCTACCTATCGCTATTTTGACACATTTGATAATTGTTTCGACGGAGATGCCATACTAATGATGGTGATGCCATCAGAATGGTATCTAAACCACCATCAATATATCTAACTTTCCTACGCACATGTTCAATGGTGATGCTATAATAACGATGGGCATGCCGTCAGAAAAGTCTCTGGACAACCATCGGGGAATCTTCTTTTTTGACGCCATTGTTTGACAGAGATACTATAGTAACGACATGACCACCATCAGAAATGTTGCTGGATAATTGTCGGAAGGATAAATTTCTGACACATGTAGCATCATAAAGTTTCGTATAAATTGTGTTTTTCTGTGCTAATTTTTGACGGTTAGGGATGTCAAAATAGCGACGGTTACCATCTTCATAGAAATTTGTGATGAAATAACTCTAATGACATTGTATGTCAGATAAACGATAGATAGGCATTGAATATTCAATAGATAGCCATTAGAATGTCACCTCAAATGTAGTAGTGCCTTAGTGGGAAGGGGGATGTTGTGGGGAAACCCCTAATCCTTGTCTTATGTTTTACAGGGATGATATGGGTGGACATCATGATATGTTTGGAGAAATTTTCTTAGGGTGTGGATTCTTTCATGTGAACCCTAACTTTAAGGGGAATTAGTTTGTGTGTGTGGAAGGCTTTGCATCAACAACCTATAGTGAATCCTATTCTACTTGTGCCTACAAGCTAACCTCTCATTACTAGTCCAATTGCCTCTAAATCTTCCAATGAGGTAGAAAAAATAAAAAACATGATGTAAACCATGATGAAAGAACAAAATACCATTAACCTTGGGTTGCAGAACACTGCTAATAAAGTGGTGACACTCAAAGGGAAACAAGCTCAAGGTAATATGCCTTATTATCCCCACAATCAACAGTACCCATCAAATAGGCCACCATATGAAGGGAAGAATTCATGGAATAGTAATAAGACCTTGAACAATGCACTCCCTACACCTACAAATAAAGTAAAGAAACTTTTTCCAATACAAAACAATCTTTTTCAAGAGAAGAATTGTTCCATCCTTGCAATCAACCTCACAATCAAGGTGCATTTCAAAGAGGAAAGTTTTCTCAAAATCTAGTGGTGCAAGAGGAACCAAGAACTTTAGGGAAAAAATATGTTATAAATTAGTCCAATGGTGGATATCAAGCCCATTCCTGGGGGACTCTACCTTTATGAATTGGAAGCAAGGAGTTTTTTGTGGTGTCAATCATGAGGGGAATGATGCTGTTGCACATAATAGGGTGTCCCTCTTTCTTGTACATCCTAAGTTTTTCTGAAATCACACATTTTTATGAAAATATAATGATTTAAGCCTTGAGAGGTCACATTTTAAGGAATTAATTTAAGAGGGTTAGATCAAAGTCTCTTAGATGAAAATGTCTTTGATAGAACCTCTCTACTCTTCAATCATACCTGCAATAGAGTCTCTTTTGCACCTATCAAAATGCTGATAAAAAAACACTTTGGCATTAGCTTTTGAGGGATCAAATGAATTGATTTGGAATTTTCAATTTTTTAGTTGGTGCTACCTTAAATTATCTTTTCAATGATTATAATTTTAATATATATTGATTTCATTATGACTTGGTAATTTTGGTTTTACTAAACATAGGTTTTTCACCATATATCAACTTCTCTATTCTATTCTTACAAAAAAAATAGTAAACTAAGTTTTTTTTTTGAAAATACCTTTGCATTAGGTATTGACGTCCTCTTTCCAATAAAAAAAATTCAATTTCAATATATATCAATGAAGTTATGATTGAAATAGTGAAACTACATCTAAATTATAGTCAACTCCACTTTAAAGCTTACTAAAATAAAAAATATTCAACATAATGAAATGAAACCAATTGCAATCACTAGATATATATTTTATAAATATAAATTCAAAACAATCACACTAATTTCATCCCTTTTAGAAAAAAAGTTATGTTTGATATAGTAAGTGTCACTCTTTAAAAAATTACTTTTATGTTAAAAACTAGTTTTTGAAGGAGATGAAAAATTTGATACAAATCAATTCCAAACAAAATCAAAAAAATATATTTAGAATCTAAACACAAAATGATAAAAAATACTAGTTTATATTATCTTCAAATTCCTAATGGTTTAGAAGAAATAGGTGTTTGAATGTGAATTTTTTTTTAGAATGTTCATTTCAGTGTCAATGTTGGGAAAAAAATGGGACACACTATTGTGAGACCACTCAACAAAAGATAAAAAAAGAGAGAAGTAGAAAGATTTTTTGCCTCTATAAAAAATCAAGCTTCAAATTCATAGGCAATCACAGATACCATTCTCTCAAGGACACCATAAAGGGCTTCTACCCTAGACCCAAATTAGAGCATCAAAAAGCCAAAGTAGCCTAAGGCTTATCCTACATCAAAATTAGACCTTGTGGTTGCCAAGGCTTCTACCAAGTCAATAAACATACCCTTTAATACAGTGGATCAAATGAAGAAGACTAACATCAATGTGTCTATGTGGGATGATCTCTCAACTCTACCTCACCAAATTTATTGTAGAAAGAGCTAGAAAGTATACAAATATCATGTGGGTCAACAACATCAAGTGGAACATCAATTTCAAAAATCCTAGTGCAACCCAAGAAGGAGAAAAATCCAAGTAATAAAGTTAAGCCACCTCAATTTTATCTCTCTTTTAATCATTGGAGATAAAATAGTTCACAATTTCATGATAGATTCAGGAGCCTTACTCCATTAGTGAGAGGTTTGATCCATTTCTAGAGAATCTAAATTGAACAAGGAACCACGAGATGTTTCTCCTCACTGAAAGTGTAGGGATCTTGGAGGTACTTCTAATTCTTTAGAAGTGTACTTTTTGCATCTTGTGTTAACCATGTAATTGTATCTCAACTTCGTCAAAGTTTTCTGATAGTGTCAGGTAGAGTCCCAAATCGTTCAAGTGAGTGTGTCTAGGTGGAAGTATCATTTGTGTTTTGGTGGAAGTAAATGATTCCAGCGTCAGAGGGTTAGATTTTCCTGATAGTGAGCTTGGAATCAAGTTGTTGTAAAAAGTCGATAGACCTTACGTATTGAGATAGATTGTGAGAAAATGACATGACATGCAAGGTAGACGTTTGAAAAAGTGTTTTGACATAGAAATAGAGAGACCAAAAAAGACAAGGACAGACTAAAGGGAAAAAAGGGTATCCAAATCTACTAAGGTTTTCTGAGAAACTAATCTGCAAGTGCCCACTGTCCTAGATGCGAGCCAGGAAATATAGTATGCAAGCTTCTGATGACCCAGGATGTGAGCTTTAACCCTAGATGCGATGATGTGCTGACCAGATATGATGAAGTACACTAGATGTGAGCCAAGATACCAAATACGAGCCAAGAAATCCAGGATGTGAGTTTCTGATGTCTCTGTCAGATTTTGTCAGTTTTGAAAATTTTGTCTTAAAAGTGCGTGAAGTTTTTTTGATCCGTGATCATGTTTGAAGACTTATTGGTAAGTAAAAAACACATGTATATCAAGGATTGAATTTTGTTCTTTTTTTGAAGGTGTTATCTTGTTAGTGATCTTTTAGACACATCAAGTAGATTTGCATTGTTAGGGGAAAAAACACATCCTTATGCCCTGATTTCTAGGTAGAGGATGAAAATCCTTGCTCATTGACTTAGGTACACACTCAAATGCTAATCAAAATACAACCATCACCAAGCACACAATGGCTCCAATCATGATGTTGTATTAGCCAACTCCAAATGCAAGTGAGGGGATGATATGACAAGTGTCTTGGGGAAATTAATTTTTTCCTTGCACAAGGATTATCACCCCTTCAGAGACGAATTAGGTAGTTTTGTCTATGAAGTTCATTGTTTATGATGGGGCAATCCATTCGAAACCATCTCCCATAGAATTGCACAAGGAAAAATTGAGGTGTACAGCCCTATGAGTACTCAAATATGTGTAGTCTTGCAAGCAAGATTCAAGCGGCTCTGCTCTACACATACCCAAGCATGTTCAAGGAATGATGTCAAAATTCTGAGAACAAAACTGACTCCATCTTCAGAGGCTTTGGCCTACAAGGAAGCAATCATTTATAGTGAGTTGGAAGGGTTGGTGTAAAGCCTGTCCTCACTTGGGTCATTCCTAAGAGATTTTTTCCTCAACCAGCAGGCCCTCTACTATTTAATAAGCATACAAAGGATTGGTGAGCGTAGGACATCTAAATTTCTGATTCTTCAAAAAGAAGAAGAGCATACTCTCCTAATCCATGCTGTTTTCTCCCAAAACACTTCAATCAAGGGTTCTTTCCCTCAAGCTATGTTGAGCTTGATTTATATATTCCCAAGTTAATGAAAATAGGATGCATGAAAGCAAATTTGTTTTGTTCAATTACCCGCAATGTTAAGTGATTTGCTTGTTCAATTTCAGATCCCAAAATGAATTAAACGATGTAACTTGTTTTGTTATCCCACAAGATTTAGTGATTTGCTTGTTCAATTACTGATTCCAAAAATGAATTAAAGTGTGAGTTTTTTTGTCCATTTATCTCCAAATTTTTTACAAGTGTTAAACCAACGTCTAATTTTTTGATTTTCCTTAAAGGAAAAGAGCATAGTAATCTGGTCGATTTAACAAAAGTTGAGAAAATGTGTTAAGTTTGAAAAATCTTTGTAAATGGTTAGTACTGAAATCAGTTTAAAAACACCCGTGAACACACACATTAGCCAAGTCTTCCTACTTCCTTATACGCAACCTACAAGCATTAGTTAGGCTATCAAAAGATCAAATCAACAAATGGTTAAAGTGTAAGGGGTTAGGAAATGAAGTTCACAAAAATTTCAACCAAATGGGATCCTAGAATTACAAGAAATGATGCAACAAACCAGATGTGAGCCTCTACTACCAGATGTGACAGAGTGTTTACTAGATGTGAGCCTATACTGAAAATGACCCAGGAAATCTTGGATACGAGCTTACATTTCTGTGATACGAGGGCGTATCCCAGATGCGAGCTTCTACTACCAGAAACGAGCCTGGACCTGAAATTTGGGAAGACAAATTAGTGAAAAACAAAGTCAAAATGAGGCAAAATCCAAAATCGAGCCCCACGGTGGGCACTAGAAATGTGTGTGTGAAATAGTGCACCTATTACCTGTGACACAACACTTCAATAGATCGTTAGATTAGTGAAAAAGCATAAAAAACAAGGGTTTCAAACTTAAACACTAAAACTGATCTATTGCTTCCTATCTAGGAGAAGTTTGAAGAATGCCATAATCATGCCCTCATATTATGCACAAATTAGTGACAAATACAACCTAAGAATGGAAGATTTGAATTAAACTAGTCTAAATGACAAAGAAGCATGCATATTTAGCTCTAAAAAGGTAGATAACAACAATGCATAATATTAAATCTAAGATGCAATATGAATTCACAAAATGATCTAAACAGCATAACAATACTTTTAACTCTAAAATTATGGGCTATTTGAGCTCAAAATAACATTCTATTTATAGAAGAAATGAGGAGAGAGAGGGGGGACAAGGGTCATTAATGGAGTTGTAAAAACCATTAATGAGGTGTAATAGACATAAATGCCAAAGGCATTCATGAGGCATGGGCTTAAGGAATCTCCATTAATAATGCATTAATGGGAGCATTTAAGAAGCATGGTGAGGGTATAAGAAGCAAGCTTGAGAAGGTGGACTTAGAGGGAGTCAAGCTTGAGAAAATTGACTTTCTCAAGTGGGTGGGATTCCTAATCACAAATTTAGGAATGTGACATCATTAGGAAGTGGGTTAGGATAGGATTATGATTAGGATTAGATTTAGCATGGGGGGAATAGGTTGGGATGGGTTTGAACCCAGGGTTAAGGTGGTTGAGATAGGTTAGGTTGGGGTTTGGGGGAATATTAATGAAATGAATTATATTAAATATATTCATTCAAAAATAGGAATATTAATTATTTAATCTTTTTATTGCTTTAGATAATTAATTAGGACTATAGCCAATTAATTATATTAATTTAGGCTAGAAGATAGGCTTTTTGCAAGTGATTAGATATAACAGGGATTAATTTAATTCATTTTAAATTAATTACCTTAGCCAGGTTTGATTTGAAATGATTTGGATTAAAATTTATTGATTTTGATTGGCTTAGGTGATTAATAAAATTTAGTGATTAAATCACTTAGGAGATTAAATATGATTTGAATGAATTATGCCATCCGATTGAAGAGTTGTCTGGACATAATTGGGGGTATGACCATATTTAGGTAAAATAGGGTCTATAGTCAGAGAAGACCAAATTAGGGTGGTTACATCAATCATGAGGGGAATGATTCTATTGCACATAATAGGGTGGTCCCATAATAGCATGTCCCTCTTTCTTTCACATCCTAAGTTTCTCTGAAATCACACATTTTTAAAAAAATATAATGATGTAAGCCTTGAGAGGTCCCATTTTAAGGAATTAATTGAAGAGGGTTAGATCAAAGTCTCTTAGATGAAAATATCTATGATAGAACCTCTCTACTCTTCAATCATACCTGTAATGGAGTCTCTTTTGCACCTATCAAAATGCTGATAAAAAAACACTTTTCCATTACCTTTTGAGGGATCAAATGAATTGATTTGGAATTTTCAATTTGTAAGTTGGTGCTACCTTAAATTATCTTTTCAATGATTATGATTTTAAAATATATTTATTTCATTATGAATTGGTAATTTTAGTTTTATGAAACATAGGTTTTTCATTATGAATTGGTAATTTTAGTTTTGAGATATGGTGAGGGTGGAACCCCCCAGGATTGAGGTGGGTTTTCTCAAAAACTAGTGTGCAGTAACCTATCTGAAGGAGGGTGGGTTTTATCCATTCATGGAAGCTATGGGAGGATGCGATGAAATTATCTCCATGCAATTGGTTAAAAATTGGACAGAGCACAAAGTTACTATAAATGGTATTACCTTTGAGGTAAACGAAGAAGTTATAGCCTAGACTACGGGGATTTCCATAGATGGGAAGAAGTGGAAAAAGATTATGAAGAGCCGCGATGATTCTGGTAAATTGAGATTCTTCAAGAAATTAGAGGTCTCGGTTCCTATCCGTGGAGGATTTAAAAGGGAGGAGCTGCCAAGCCCATGGAATGATATCTACCTCATCCTCATGAAGTATATTACCCTGGAAGGCCCCTTCGGCACCTGATACAACTACCACTTTCCCCTGTTAAACCATTTCAGGTACAATGATACTATCTCTTTCCCCTTTGACCTGCTTCACTCCCTTGGAGCTACAATTTTGGATGTGAGGGAAAAATTAAAAGCTTGGCAGAACTATTGCATTCTCCATCAAGTGCTTATTCTTTTCCTTTACAATTTCCACCTTGCATTGTGTCACCCTAGAATTTTTCCCTTATAGGGTATTACCATGCCGACTGTGAAGGACCCTAAGGAGGTGATGGGCACCCATTATAACCCCTCATATTCCTCCAAAACCCTAGAAAAAGCTAAGAATACTAACGTGGGGTCCATAGCTGGTACCCAAATCACAATCAAGTCTGAGGAGGAGGAAGAAAATGATAGCAGAAGGAGGTTCCACAGAATTGCTAAAACCTGCTTGAAATAGAAAGAGGTTAGGAAGCATTACATTGAAGATGAGGAGGAAGAAGAAGAGTCAGAGAAGGAGGAGGTAAAAAAGATTAACACTAGTGGGAACACTAAAAAGGGGAAGAAAAGCAAGATCATGGAGAGAGAAAAAAATCTAGATGGGGATGAGAAGAGCCATGACTCTCCCCAAATTTTGGCAAGATTCACTCTGCCCACCATGGACCTCTCCAAGAAGAAGCTATTTGAAGATAAGAAAGAGGACTCACAGCCCACATCCCCATTGTCAATGGACCCCTCGGTGATGGATGAGGAACCCAAGGTGGATGGGGAAACCAAAAATTAGGCTCTGAAGGTTAAGGAAGAGGCGACCGAGAGCATGCGGAACATGGTGAATGAAATATCCCAACTCCAGAAGGATATTAAAGCTCTTCAGATTTCCTCCCAGGATTTGGTCTCTAAGATGGATTTGTGGGAGGTCAAGGAGGAAATCAAAAATCTGGTTGAAATTTTTAACAAGGTGGTTGGGTTCGCGGTCAAGGTTATGCATTCGGCGGCTACCACACTCCAGCTTTTGCAAATGGAAAAGGCATCTACCCAGGGAGAAGAACACAAGGAAAAGAAGCTGTTCCAATTCCTCATGGAGGATTGGCTCAAGCTACTGCTGGACAGTGGGGGTGAAAACCTCAATTAGCCTCTTTTTTTCCATGCTTTACTTTTTTGTTGGTTTCCGTTGGCTAGCCAATGAGGGCCTTGTTGTGGTTCTACTGAACTTTTGCTACTGGTTTAGTTTTAATTCTTGCTTTACTATTAATCATAATTACTTGGATGCTTACTTTCATAGACTGGTTGCCAGCTTCAAGGTGAAGCTGGGGTCTGTTAGGGATTGCAGGCTGGTTACCAGCTGCAGGTTGGAGTTTGGGCCTGTTAGTTTTAATTTTTGGTTTTTGATTTTTAAAAAGGGTATTGGCTGAGGGTGTGTTGACCTCCATGATGTGCTGGTAATCTATTGGTAGTGTGCATTTCTCATGCTGGCTGTGTCTGTTCGGGTCAGCCCCCTTGTCTTGGCTACTTTTTTAATCAAAAACATAGGTTTTTCACCATATATCAACTTCTCTATTCTATTATTACAAAAAATAGTAAATTATGTTTTTTTTTTGAAAATACCTTTGCATTAGGTATTGACATCCTCTTTCCAATACAAAAAAATTAATTTCAATAAATATCGATAAAGTTATGCTTGAATTAGTGAACCTACATCTAAATTATAGTCAACTCCACTTTAAAGCTTACTAAAATAAAAAATATTAAACATAATGAAATTAAACCAATTGCAATCACTAGATATATATTTTATAAATATAAATTAAAAAATATCACACTAATTTTATCCCTTTTAGAAAAAAAATTATGTTTGATATAGTAAGTGTCACTCTTTAAAAAAATAGTTTTCTGTTAAAAAAGTAGTTTTCGAAGGAGATGGAAAATTTGATACAAATCAATTCCAAAAAAATTCAAAAAAATATATTTATAATCTAAACACAAAATGATAAAAAACACTAGTTTACATTATCTTCAAATTCCTAATAGTTTAGAAGAAATAGGTGTTCGAATGTGAAATTTTTTTAGAATGTTCATCTCACTGTCAATGTTGGCAAAAAAGTGGGACACACTATTGTGAGACCACTCAACACCAGATGAAAAAAGAGAGAAGTAGAAATATTTTTTCCCTTTGTAACAAATCAAGCTTCAAATTCATAGGCAGTCACACATACCACAGTCTCAAGGACACCATAAAGGGTTTCTACCCTAGACCCAAATGAGAACATAAAAAAAGCCAGAGTAGCCTAAGGTTTCTCCTACATTAAAATCAGACCTTGTGGTTGCCAAGGCTTCTACCAAGTCAAAAAAACCCCTTTAATATAGTGGATCAAATGAAGAAGACTAACATCAATGTTTCTATGTGGGATGATCTCTCAATTCTACCTAACCCAAATTTATTGTAGAAAGAGCTAGAAAGTATACAAATATCAGGCGGGTCAACAAAATCAAGTGGAACATCAGTTTCAAAAATTCTAGTGCAACCCAAGAGGGAGAAAAATCCAAGTAATAAAGTTAATCCACCTCCATTTTATCTCTCTTTTAATCATTGGAGATAAAATAGTTCACAATTTCATGATAGATTCATGAGCTAGTAGCTCAGTCATGCCCAAGAAGGTGGATGATCTTCTGGGCATAGAATATGAACATGTGACTAAGGGGGTTTTCTAATTAGGTGGTACTTCTATCTAGACAGTTGGGGTATTAAAATATTTAAAATTGGCCTTGCATGCATGCCCTGGTTGTAGTGTCTTACAAGATATATTAGTCATAGACCTCCCTGTACACTTTGTCATTTGCCTATCTAGAGATTTCACTGCTAAAATAGGTGGGTACATAAAATATGATTGGTCCCACATGTTTTTTAGAATGATATATGACACAAAATCTTCCTTAGAGGCATAACCATTAGCTATTAATTAAGTATAATGTTATGTTCCAAGCCTCATAAATATGAATTGCACATTCTATAAAGAAGAAGAATAATGCATTATCTATGAGCTTGCTACTCTATTGAAGGAGGTTCCTGATTATCTATTAGATGAATGGGCTAATGCTTTCTAGTCTAATCCACTTAAAGAAGTTGAAGAGACCAGCCTTGGCACCTATTGCATACATGAAGAGAATGCCCCTATTCCCAATCTCATAAAAAAAGGAGATATACGTGGATTATCTAATTAACAACTATCTCATTATCTCTGAAGACTTGCAAGGATTTAATTACCTTCCTTTGTGCAATTTGAATCCCTTGAATCAAAGCTTCATACTCAGATACGTTGTTAGTGCAGCTAAAATGGAGCCTAAAGGAAAAGTAATATTGGACTTTCTATTTGGTTGACGTAGCCTAGGATCAGGTCAACCATGTTAAATTTGTGTCTTCTTGTTCTACTTATGTGTGCCTTATTCCTTTTCATTATTGGTTATATTTTCATGTAACTATTACATTTATATCTTCTAATCCTAACAAGTGGTATCAGAGCAAGGTTATTTTTAGTTATCCTCTACAAGAAGGTCTCACGTTTCAGTGAGAGTATCATGGTTAAGTGGGAGTAATGGTAGATAAGGGTAAGTTGAAATTTGAGAAGTTTAATGGGTAGAACTTTCAGTTATGGAAAATGAAGATGGAGGACTATCTCTATTAGAAGGATTTATGGTAGCCATTGGGAAGAATAAGAAAGAAATTTGTAATATGTATCAAGAGGATTTGGATAGAAAGGCACTTGGGAGTATTTGTTTATGCCTGGCACAATCGGTGGCATTTAATATTAGAAAACAAAAGACAACTAAAAATTTGATGGAAATCCTAGCGAAGTTATATGAAAAGCCTTCTGCCTCGAATAAGGTATTTATTATGAAGCATTTATTTAATATGAAAATGGTAGAAGGTGGGTCATTTTATGATCATTAAAATGATTTTAATATAATTACCCGTCAATTATATTTTGTCAATGTCAGTTTTGATGAAGAAATTAGGGCTCTTTTGATTCTGTATTCTTTTCCTGAAAGATGGAATGACTATTAGTAACTCTATTTCTAGTTCAAATACCCTAAAATTTGATGATGTTGTTGGTATTATTATGAGTGAGGAAATTCATAGGAAAAGCTCAGGTGAACCCACATTAGGTAGTGTTTTGAATGCAAAAAGTAGAGGCAGATCAAAGGAAGAAACAATTCTAGAAGTCATGGGAAATCACAAGGAAAATCAAAGGGCAAGAGGTCTCAATCTAGTCCAGAGGACCAAATGATTGTTGGTACTGTGGGAAACCAGGTCATTGGAAGAAAGATTTCTGGTCTTAGAAGAATGAAGAAGGAGACAAACAAGAAGGGAATAAGGAGGCAAATGTGGTAAGTAATAAATCTGAAGAGGATGTTTTTCTTCTTTCCCTTGAAAATTATGATTATTCATGGGTTCTAGATTCAGGGGCCTCATTTCATGCTACACCCCATAGAAGTATTTCTCTTGATTATGTCCAAGAGGATCTTGGGATTTTGGGAGATAATGGACCCTGTCAGATTGTTGGGAAGGGAAGAATTAAGATTAAGTTGCAGAATAGGAATGATTGGCTACTACAAGAGGTGAGACACATTCCAAAGATGAGTATGAATTTAATTTAAGAAAGGTAGCTAAGTGATGATCATTGCACATTTACTTTTAATGATAAAAATTGGAAGGTTTCAAAAGGTTCCTTATTAGTAGAAAAGGTGTGAAAGTAGGAACCTTATATCTTTGTACAGGTCATACTATTCCTTATACTTTAATTGTTACAAAGAAAAGTCAATGTTCAGGAATAGTTGCTACAGTTGAGTAGGTAGAACATGAAACAATCACTGTGGATTCTAAAAAAACACTATGCTACAAAAGAATTGGGCACATGAGTGAAAAAGGTATGAAATTAATTAATTCAAAGAAAGTCTTACCAGGTCTGAAATGTGTCAATATGGATTTTTGTGAAAGTTGTGTGTATGGAAAACAAAAGAGAGTTAGTTTTTTGAAGGTTGGGAAAAACAAGAAAGTTGAGAAATTAGAGCTTGTGCATACCGATGTATGGGAACTAGATTAGGTATCTTACCTTCGTGGCTCTCTATATTATGTTACATTCATTGATGATGCAACTTGGAAAGTATGGATTTATTTCCTTAGGAAGAAATATGATGTATTTTAAACTTTTAAAAAATAGTAAAGCTTGGTTGAGAATGAAACCGGTAAAAGATTAAAATTTATCAGATCTGATAATGGTGGTGAGTATTGCAGAAAATAATTTGAATATTATTTTTCCTCTAATGGTATACATAGGCAAAAAATAGTTCCAAGGACTCTGCAATAAAACGAAGTGGCTAAACGCATGAATAAGACAATAATGGAGTATACAAGGACTATGGAGTTGTATGTTGGGATGCCCTTAAACATGTGGAAAAAGGCTATAAAAAATTCTATTTATTTAATTTAATAGAGGTCCCTCTACTCCTTTGGGTTGTGGTATTCTAGAGGAAGCATGGGCAAGTAAGAAGGTGAGTTATTCTTTTCTCAGAAACTTCAGTTATGAAGCATTTGCACATATAGATTTTGAAATAGAACAAAGACGGAGGCTAAATCAAAGAAATGTGTATTGTTTGGATATGGAATTGGTGAGTTAGGATATAGACTTTGGGATTTTGAGAATAATAAAATTGTGAGAAGCAGGGATGTCATATTCAGTGAGAAAGTGTTGTACAAAGATTACTTGTGACAACATGAGAAGAAAGAAAATGATTATGTAGTGCTGGATGATACTCCTAAAGATGATGTTCTAGTGGTTCCTCATGATATGCAATAATAAAAACTACAACAAATACGACAAAATCTAGTGAATGTTAGATGATCTTCAAGGATAAGTATATCTCTTGACAAATTCTCTCCCTCTTTGTATTCTATTTTATTGACTGATGCTAGTGAACGAGAATGTTATGATGAAGCTATGCAACTGGATACCAAGGTTCAGTGGGAGCATGGAATGATAGAATAAATGGAGTCCTTACTGGAAAATTAGACTTGGGAATTATGCATGTTGCTTAAAGGTAAAAAGGATTTAGATAATAAATGAGTTTAAATGTTGAAAGAGGAGGATGGAGGTCAGAAAATGTTTAAAGCTAGGTTAGTTGTAAAGGGATTTGCATAGAAAAAAAGCATTAATTTTTTTGAAATATTTTCTTCGATTGTTAAGATGACTTCTATTCATACTATTTTAAGTATTGTGGTTGCTGAAGATTTGCATTTGGAAAAAATTGATGTGAAAAATTACTTTCTACATGGTGAATTGGAGGAGGTGATATATATGGAACAACCTAAAGGATTTGAGGTCACAGGTAAAGAGAAGTTAGTGTACAGATTAAAGAAGAGTTTATATGGATTTAAAAAAGCACCTCGAAAATGGTACTTAGAATTTGACATTTTTATATTTGATCATGGGTTCAAGAGGTGTAATTATGACCATTGTATTTATTTTAAGAGGTTGGATAAAGACAAATATATTATTTTATGTTTATATATTGATGACATGCTTGTAGTTGGGTCTATCATTGATCACATAAGAGAGTTAAAACAACAGTTAGCTAAATCATTTTCTATGAAGGATTTGGGGGCAGAAAAACAAATTCTTGGTATGAAAATTTGCAGAGATACGCAAAACAACAAATTGACTCTATCTCAGGATATTTGTGTTAAAAAGGTGTTGCAGAGATTCTCCATTTAGAATGCAAAAGATGCCAGAAAACCTTTTCCTAGTCATTTGAAATTGACTAAGGAGATGTGTCCAAAGCCACAAGAGGAGTAAAAATGTCCAAGGTACCCTATTCTTCAGTTGTAGGCAGTGGTATTCACCAGAACTGATATTGTACATGCAGTAGGAGTTGCTAGTGGGTATATGAGTTGTCCTAGTGTTGATTATTGAAATACGGTAAAATGGATTCTCAGATACTTGAGAGGTACATCCAATAAATATTTATGTTTTGAGGGCTCTAGTACTGATTTACAAGGCTATGTTGACTCAGATTTGGAAGGATACATTAATACTAGGTGTAGTACAACATGATATATTTTTACTATCAGTGGGACAATGGTGAGTTGGATCTCTAAGTTGAAAAAGGTGGTTTCTTTATCCACCATAGAGGAAGAATATGTAGCTACAATAGAGAAAAGACATGAGATGATATGGCTGCAATATTTCATGGAATAATTGGATCAAATATAGGTTAACAATTATTTGTTTACGAATAGCTAGAGTTTCCTTCATCTTGCAAAGAATTCTACCTTTCATTTAAAGACAAAACAGATATAGTGGAGGTATCACTTCATTCGGTCAGTATTGGATGATGGATGGTTAAGGATAGAAAAGATACATACATATGAAAATCCAATGGATATGTTTACAAAGGAAGTGACAAGGGGGAAGCTTAACTCCTCTTCACCTTCGGTTGGTCTTCATGACTAACACAATAAAATAAAACAATAGAGACCATGGTGTTTCTTTCCAGTGGGAGCTACATGGGTAACATTATTGATATAGGATTAGTCTCTAAGTGGGAGATTGTTTAGTGTGGAGCCTGATCAGTCTCCAAGTGGGAGATTGTTGGTTTGTGGTGAGTGATTAGGAAAGCATTGTATACTTTTTTGCAATTTGTGGGGTTCAGGGCAATGCCCCAAATTTTTTTTTGGGTTAACTCTTCAAGCATTTTTTAGGTTGACTCATCAAGCATTTTCCTAGGTTGACTCGTCAAGCATTTCCCTAGGTTGACCCATCAAGAAAGTTTTAGGGTTAGGGTTTTTCTATAAGAAAAATTATGTTAGGGTTATGACTTGTGAGAGTTAAGAAGTATTGTAGCATTTGTAGTGGTATTGAGTTGCAAGGGATCACTAGTTTTAATAAGTTGAAATTATTGAATAATAATATTGGACTCTCTATTTGGTGGACATAGCCCATGATAAGGTGAACCATGTTAAATTGTGTCTTCTTTTTCTACTTATGTGTGTCTTATTCCTTTGTATTATTGGTTATATTTGCATGTAACTATTATATTTCTATCTTCTAATCCTAACACTTGGGAGGATCAATTTTTTAGGAAGGTAATTTCCTAACCTTTGTACTGTGGCTAAACCTCTTACAACCATGCTAAAGAAAAATATGATTTTTTGTTGGACCAAGGGAAAGTGAAATTTGAAGAGATCAAAAAAGTAATTGCATTAGATCCCAATCTTGTCAACCCTGCGTTTGAAAATGATTTTGAATCCTTTATACTCTTGGAAGGGAATCAAGTATTTCATGTGTTCAAACATAGCTAAACACAAAAATTGGAGCAACCTAATTCCTTATTTTAGTGAAAGACTCAAGGACTATGAGAACATGTATAACTATGCATAAATACAAGTCCTTTCTATTGTAAGGGATCTAAATTTTTTTATACATTTATTGTCTAACAATAAGGTCCAGCTATTAGTTCCATGTGCAATCATAAAGGATTTCCTTTTAAATAAGGATATCAACAAGAAGAGAATCAGATGAATCACTAAGGTCATGAAATATGACATTAACATCAAGATCACCAAGCTTGTAAGAGGCAATTGCCTATGTGAGAAAATGGTTTCATCATTTGAGGCACCTTATGAAGTTTCCCGTGTATTACAAGATGAACAACTAGCAGATAATGAAAATCAGAATAGTCGGTTGCATGACATGACCACCTTCTTGAGAGAAGGAAGGTATCCCTAAAGCCTTAATAGGACCAAAATGAGACATTTAAAATTAAAATATATTCCCTATGCTTTGGTGGATGATATGCTCTTTAGTAAAAACTCTAATGGAGTATTTCTAAGATGCATCAATACAGATCAGGTCAACAAATTACTAGAGGAATTTCATGATGGCCATTCGGGTGGTTTTTTCTCTACAAGGACCACAAATATGAAAATAATGTGGGCTAGATATTATTGGAAAATTTTATTAAGGATTCACACCAATGGGTGAGGAAGTGTAAGAATTTTTTCTTCTTCTTAGGAAAACAAAGATTGGCTTCCCTTCCTCTCCATCTCATTTAGGCAGACTTGCCTTTTGCACAATGAGGTTTGGATTTAATTGGTCCAATAAACCCACCATCTAGTGTTGGTCATAATTTAATTTTAGCAGCCACAAATTACTTCATTAGGTGGATAGAGGCAATAACTTTGAATAATGCCATATAATATTCAATAGTAGAATTGGCTATGTGCAAGAAGATGAGGGGTCAAAAAGTGGCGATGTGAAAAAAATCCACTTTTCACTTGTCCAAAAGCCCATGAAAACATTTGTTGACTTTTTAGTAGGCTTGGGTGTCAGTACACCTGGGAAAACCTGACACCAAAGAACAAGCCTAATCGGGTACCCAATATTTTTGGGTAACTAATTTTTTTGGTTACCCGAAACCTGTGGCATAAATCAAAACCTGATAGTCATTTTCCTTATTTCTCTCACTATTTGCAGATTGAAAAATGGCTAGGTTTATCCCATACATAATATTTTCAGGTACCCGATTTCTCTAGCAATGAATTTTACTTTGCGGTATATACGGTAAGTGAATTCTTGATATATTTTGATGTATTTCTTTCATTTTGATGTTAAATAAAGTTTTTTTGGTTAAAATAGGGTTTTGTATTGATTTTTGTAATAATATATGAAATCAATTTGAAATTTATATTTATTTTTTATTTAATCAGGCATGGCTGACGATAATGAAGAAAATAACCCCCCACCAAATAATGATCCCCAAAACAATCCAGAATCGCTTCAAAACCCTTGATCTTTAGAGGATTTAATACAAGACAATTTGAACACTATACAGGGCTTCCAAAACACATATCAAAATATACCTACATTAGGTCCCATGATTGCCACCCTAGATACTATTGTTCAAAATATTGACACACTTACATGACAACGTAATACTACTCTTCATTGGCCTGACGATGAGCATTCCCAATTTGATGATGAGATTGACCATGATGGGATTGTGACCCTTAATATAACTAAAGATGACATATCATCCATTTTTGTGAATCCTAAAACCAGATTAAAAGTTGACCCCAAAAAGCCTAAATTATCAATTAAATGGTGCACAAATGATGCCATGCATAGACACTTTTGGGATTGCTGGTGGATGGTTTTTAATAAACCACCCCACAACAATTTGGAGCTCCCTTTCTATTTTATAAAAAAATTATATGTTGAGTTTGTGCTTGGTCACAATGTAAATTATTGGAGCATGACGCCCAACATGGGCATAGGTGGAGGAGCTCCTCAGACTAGGCCATTTTCCCAGTGCAAAAAGGCCTCTACCTTTGTCCCCCCCATTGATGTCTCACCCCCTCCTCCAGTGCAACATCCTGATATCATTGTAAAGGCTGCCTCAAAGAGTATTAGGTCCATTCACATGCTGAGTTATCAGATGATCACCCATACCAAGTCATTGTTGCCTCCTGGTGTGGATGATGCTGGTACATCGACATCTGGTAGCAGTTCACATGTTTGCGTGCCTCATACTTGCATTATGTGCAAGAATTTGTGCCTCTAACCACTTACTGATGTTGATACATATCAATACATTATTGATGAGGAGGATACAAGAGACATTGCTACAGAGGCTGCAACACCTCATGGAGCATCTTTGTTTCATGAGAGTGATGAGGAGGGGCATGCAGAGCCATGAACTCCTATTGATATGGTAAGAGTAAAAATTATAAATAAATTTGTCACATGACCTATTTAATTTAAAAATAATATATTTATTTAGATTATTTTTAATGACTGCATGCACTTATGTATATATATTTGGTCCATATTTTAAGTTCAGTTGATGGCAGGAGAGGAGTTGAGACAGGTGGATGACTCCACAATTTCGGCCATTTCATTTGGCATTGGCACCTATATGGTATATTGTAAATTATGTATCCATTAATTTTTTTATATCATTTGGGGTACATGCTTAAAAATCTATAAATTAGAGCAATACAAATGAAACATTTACTAATAGATTTTCATCTGATTGTACTCTTGCAGGTATCAGCTGATGTTAGTGGGGGGGGGGGGGGGGGGGGGGGGGNGGGGCGAGGGGGTTCCTTCTTCATGTGTCGACAAAGGAAAGGTAATTAAGTGTTTAAGATTAATTATCCATGCATATTTATGCCAATTGCGTGTAGTAATAAATATTTTACATGCACTTTATTGTATAGGGTGTGGATCTTGATGATGTACCGACACAGGTTTGGGAGCCTAGGCTGACAGACATCTTGATTCGGAGTGATAGCCTGACTATACATAAATTTATATATTGTAATCAGGGTTATTATGATGAAGTAAATTTATATATAATTGACTATATTTTTGACTCTAATAGGTTACTCCCAGTGTGAGGGAGGTCCCATGAGAATCTTTCATATCTTTGTTGACCCAGCCCACTATTCAAAAGGAGAGATTACCAGACGTAATTTTTAATTTTAGTTCAATCAATTTGTAATTTTATTACGCTATCATCCTATTTTGTAAATTTATTACTCTATGTTGCACCTTGGGCCCCTAAACCACTCTATTAATCTCATTATTGAAAATTTATATTTATAGGTTGGAGTTGGTATTGGTGGCATTGTCCCTTCGCTACCAAGGACTTATGTTAGGACACCTGATCGTGGTAGGCGACCGAGAGGCCAGGTACAAATGTTTGTATTAAGTTATAATTTATAATTAAATTAGTGTTTGAATTATGAATTATATATATGTACAAATCATATAAACTAAGCAATCTAACTTGGATTTGAACTTTTTTTTGATGCAGGATCAATCGGAGCCAAATAGTTCTTCAAAGAGGCTACATTTTGATGATCCCCCTACAACATAGAATGTAGTTTTAGTTGTGGTTATTTAGAGATGCCACTTGGCACATTTTGAGATGGCATATATGTGTAAGACCAGAAAAGGGACTAGAAAGCATATTTAGGTAACCAAAAACCCTAAACAATATGCTACCCTAACTAATCCAACATTAGATCCATTGAAAGAGGAATTCAAATAATATGCAACAAAGACACAAGAAATCCCTTCAAATGATGCTCAAATGTCCTTCTTTCTTCTCCATAATGAGATTGATGTAGCTCTTTGCACACACACAATTGCAAAAAATCCAAGTTTGCTAATGAGAGTACTAGAAGATTTCAAACGATTCTTGAGGTTCTCAAAAATCTTCTGGTTAACCTTGAATGAGAGGAATAGCTCTCAATTTATAGGAAACAAGGATCAATTAGGTGAGGATTGAAAGAATCCATGAATAATGAAGAGATTTGGTTGGTAGGATATTAGGAAGCATGATATGGGGGAGATCAAATAAGGAGATATTGAGAATATTCATGAAGCACCTTAATAGGGATGTGAATCCTCAATTAAGGGATATGGCAATTAGGTAGGATTAGGAATCATTAATCAAATTAATAATTTAATATTCTCAATATTCCTCAAAATCAATAATTAGATTTATGAAATTATGAAAATCTCATAAATAGAAATTAGCCAATTAATTAATAAAAATTAATTAATTATTGGAGACTTAGGGAAAAGGGGATAAATAAAGTTTATTTATTTATTCAATTAGGACCTAGGGATAAACTATGGGTTATTCATCCCAAGGGGGAAATTAGTGGATTTTTGATCGAATTGAAGGTGTTGATGTTGAATTGAAATGATTTTGATGATATTGATAAGGTTTAGGATCAATTCTAAGGGTTTTGGAATAGTTTTGGAAATCACGAGGCATCGATGAGCTTTGACAATGCTCTCGCGATAATGATTAGAAATGATATAATGGCATCAATGAACTTGGATGACGCCAGAGGATAAAGAAAGATAGGGAGACATTGATGAACTTGGAAAATGCTCCTGAAATGTGAAAGTGATAGCGAGGCATCGATGAACGTTGACAATGCTAGAGGATTGATTGAAAGAGATTGATAAGAAATTGATATGAGTTTGGAATGATCTTGGGTTGATTTAGGAAGATTAGGACTTGGTTGGACTGATTTAGGAAGATGATCAATTTGGCCAAAATGAGAGAAATGTTAGTAATTGATGAAATGGAGGAATGACACAATATTAGTGAATGATAAAGATCAAACACATAATATAGAAGACACGTTAAAAAGGGGGTATATGCAATGAACCATTTTTAGGTGTCTACATTTTGCCCCTCTTTGAGACATTGTGATTATGAGTGTTGGCTCAAAGCAAAATAGAAGATCATGCCCCATTGGATTGACAGAATGGAGGTAGGGTGCCCCCTCGGAAAATTAGGTAGAAATTAAAATCAGGACAATTTTTTGAAAAGAAAGATGATTGCTAGGATTGACAGAAGAAATGTTAGTAGAAAGCATAAATTAGATGAAGAAATGTTAGTAAGAAAGATGTTGGATTTCAAAAGCGCAATTGTGTTATAAGAGCTTATTTTGATATTGCAAAAGCGGATGTGGCACATTGTGGCACAAAAGCCAGAGTGAGAAAGTCATCCTTTTTGCGTAAACAAACACGATGCAGACAAAGGATGATCTTCTCCATCCTGAAAGAATGTAGCAGACATGCCCCAAAATTTCATGAGATCATCAAACATGCATAAAAAGTAAAGCGAAAAAAACTGGTCATGAACCATCCTGGCTTCTCTCATAAGATCAGATAATATCATCGAGTAGCATAGGAACATGATAAAAAAAGAAAAATAAAAAATACTCACTGAAACAATGTGAGCCAACAGCCATTCTAATCTGTGGTTACTTGTATTGAATGTTTGTTGATTGATAGCTTAGATTTGCAAATTGCTTGATTTGATAATTGATTGATAGCTTGGATAGATTGATTGATTTGATAATTGATTGATAGCTTGGACAGATTGATAGATTTGATAATTGATTGATAGCAAAGATCAAAAGATTGGACAGGTCCAACCAGATTGAATGTTGAATCACATTGTTTCAGATCGTACTTGTGAGAATATGATTTCGTTAAGCACAGATTGATAATTTTGCCACTCATGTTGACAAAAATGATGTTTGATTCGCAAAAAGAAGACAAGTACGTACAAATTTATTACAAATTTTTGAAGAGGTTTTTGCAATTTTTTAGGATTTTTGATATATTTGGATTTTTTTGTGATGATCTTTTTTTAGGATCATATTTGATTTTTAGCAATTTTTTTAGGACATTATTTGATTTTTAGTACCTTTTTTCGAGATCATATTTGATTTTTAGAGATTTGTTTCAGGACATTATGCAAATTTTTTGAAAATTTTAAGGACATTTTTACAATTTTTAGGATTTTTTGAAATTGCCCCCAGTGTCTAGCAAGGTAGGGACATTGTCAAAGGGGAAATAGACTAGTAGATGGATGAAGGCTAGGGGTCACTTGCATGGGATCGATTTAGGTGCTAAGGACTATCCAAGAAATGGGATAACAATTTTTGTGCCAAGCGAAGGGATTGGTTAAGACAATGATAGGATAAGGAAAATAGTGCAGTGGATGGAATGCGAGAAATGTACATGTCAAGAGGTTTTTCTTTGAAAAAATGTTTTGCATTGAACATCCTTACTTTACATCAAGACCAAGATAGGGAGTTGGATAGGACAATGTTAGGACCTGGATAGGATAATGACAGGATATGACTGGGAATATGATAGGATATGCAAGGTCAATTAGGGATAATGTGAAAGGATATGGAATATGCATGAAAGGTTGTGATAGGATAGGCAATGTAGACCAAAGGGATCAAGACAATGTAAAGCAGATAGGACATGTAATGCTGTAAGGAAGATTTGTAACCATGTTAAGATCAAAGTTGGGGAAAAGGGGATATGATAATGGATATGACAGACATAGGATAATGGAGGACATGTTGGGGATAATGGAGGACATGCTGGGATTAGTGGAGGATAATGCAATTGAAATCTGCCCCCAAGTATAGACTGCAAGAAGTTCATAGAATTACACATGACACCTGTTTTCCAGGTTTTCATCATGGTACTTTCCCAAAGTGCCTATTTGCTAGGTTTTCACTATTGGATGAAATTATTTCTCTTGAATCTTTTTTTGTGTGTTACCAAGACGCATGTTTGCTAGGTTTTCATCAAGTCAACTTTTTGTCTTTTTTTTTTAATTTTTTTTTTTGATTTTTTTTTCTGACTTTTTGACTTTTTGGAAAAAAAACTAGATGCATGAAATGACATGGACAGAGGACTCAAGCGCCTTACTCTTTGAAATGTTCTTTTGAAAGATATTGTGCAAAGACATTGGTAGGGTAATGACAAAGGGATATGAAGTGGGTGATTGGATAAGGATGGGACAAGCTTTATGTAAAGGATTGGATAGGTTGGATGAAAGTTTGGAAAACAAGTGTTGGATGATGGAGGGAGTGAAAGAATGATGGATGTTGAATGGATGGATATGGGTGCAAGAACAACATTAGCACACACTTTGAGGGGTGATGGAGTGATGGAGGAAAAATATATTTTGGAGTTTGAAGGATTAATGAAGGAATGGATATGGATTTTGAGACACAAGGACCCAAAATAGATTTGGAGGATGGAAGACATTTAGATGAATGGATAGCAATTTTTGATGCAAATTTGGATTTTTCTTTAGGACTTTGTGCTTCAAGAAGCTTCTTGGGAATCCACATGCTTTTTCATTTTTCATATTTTGTGGGTCCTTTGAATATATTTCTTGCACAGTGGATTTTGGAACCCATACGGCTCAATGGGCCTTTGTGGCCTTTTGAAATTTTCTTTTAGGATCACATTTTTATTTTTTTGTACATGTCGATTATGCTGGACATGTTGATCCTTGATAGCACATGGATTTATTGAGGTATAGACTTTATGTTTGGCATCCAAATTGCTTTGAAAGGGAATGGAATTCATGGATGAATAGGAATTGTATGGAGGCATTTTGGATGGATGGAAGGTTCTCCAAGATGTGTGCCTTTGCTGACTTGTATTTGGGAAAGGGTAAGGGGATTGTGATCTAGTAGAGGGGGGAATATATGGACCTATGATGGATGGAAGGGTTGAAGGGGGAGGTATACATCTGGACTTGGATTTTGAAGGGATACCAACACCTTGAGATGTAGATTTATTATTAAGACCATGGCCATTTGAATTTTCTTGGACACGTAAGGGTTTCAATATACCTTTTGCATGGAGGTCTAACCCTTTGACTTGATAATGCTTTCTTTGACCAGTAGGATACTTGCTACAAGATGCGAGTCCATTATTATGAAGTGTGAATGATATAGAAGGACTTATAGGATCATGAGGTGGAATAGACTCAATAGAACTAGGGGAACCCATTTGGAGTGTAAGGGGTTCATGAACAACTTGCATAGATGTGCTTGGATCATAAGGGGGATTTGAAGGATTAGGACAAGGAGAAGAATGGATGGATGGATCTTGAGAAGGATCTGGAGGAATAATGGGATCTTTTGGGGGATCCAAAGGGATGATGGGATCTTTTGGAGGACATGAAGGTGAAGGGAAACCTTGGTCTTGACTTGGAAAGGGATCTTCAGAAGACATGGAAGGGAGATCATGATCTTTCTTAGGAAGTGGAAGGTCAATGGTATTTGGAAGAAAATTTTGGTTTGGGAATGGAAGGGGATCATCTTGAATAGGATCATCATGAGGCTCAAGGGGAATGGGGTCTTGGTCAACAATAGGATAGAATTGGTCATTCAAGGGATCTTGATCTTGATATATTTTTAGACATGTTTCTTCATTCTTTTTATCATCCTCTTAACATGGGATATGAATTTGGACATGCAAGGGGGGTGCTTGAAATGGGTCATCATTTTGATATGAGGAAGATGGAATTTGGATATGAATCTCATGAATAGGCTTGATTGAAATGGGAGGACATGGTGGAATTGGTTCAAAGGAACTTGGGCTATGCATAGGACTAGCTTGGATGTCTTTCATGGATAGCCATTGGAAGGTTGCATTGTTGGAAGAATCACTTGATGGGGAAGGAGGAAATTTCTCTTGGAAGGAATGTGGGGATGAAGGGGTGGAAGGAAACATGGATGTTTCTTGAAGGTAAATGTCTTGAGGAGAAATAGGTATGTCATCCATGTGATTGTTTTAGGATGAGCCATTGCTAGAAATGGGTAAATTATTTGTTTGATCCAATTTTTGAAACAAATTCTTTAAAATTTTGGATTTGAACTTGCACTGCTTGATGGATCTTGTTTGTGATACCTCATCATTATTTACATGTTGGATAGAATTTTTGGATTGAACATGTTCAACAAAAGGTTTCTTATTGATTATGCTTGGTCGATGTTCAAAAGATGTCACATTTGAATTTTTCTTTGTTTGATAAGACATTGGTGGTGAATTGGAGGACACACAAGGTTCCTCAAGCAATGTTATTATTTGTGATCTTGGTATTGATTGTCTTGTTTGCATTATTGGCATAAGAGGTTGTGAAATTGTTTGAAGATCACTTGGTTTTATTGGAATGAAGATTGGTTCGTAATTTGGTGGTGGCCCCATTTGAATTATGCCTGAGTCAGGTTGAAAGATTTGATTTGGAACTTGGTTGAATGATTTATTTGAAATTTGAGCACATAGAGACTGATTTGAAACTTGATTGAATTGAGCATGATTTGGAACTTGGTTGAAAAAAGTTGGCTTTTTCACATGATTGAATTGGGATTTGTTAAATTGTTCATTTGCCTCATTGAGTTGTGAAATGAGTTTTGGTATCTTTATTTCTCAATGAGAGATTGTGTGTCAATTTCACAAAAAGATTCACTTGGACATCCAAGGAGTTTGGCCATCTCCTTTCTACTCTTTATCATATTTTTTACACTCTCTTCCTAAATTTTCTTTTCTTTATCTAATTTTTCTTGCAAATTTTGAATCATGCGTGCATGGACTTGATGCAATTGATTTTTTGGTTGTGTTGATGTCAATCTCCTTGGCTCAAAAGTTTGTTGTTGCAAATGTATATCTTGTCTTTGATCAAAAGGTAATTCTGATTTTCCTTGTGATGGAAACATGAGTTGATAAGTTTCTTTTTTCCTTTTGGATGCTTGGAACCTAGTGAAGATTGACATGATGACTATATGCAAATGCAAGATTTTTTATTTTTTATTTTTGGAAATGAAAATTTTGAAATGCAACTTTTGAAATGAAAGGAGCTTATGCAAATGCAATCTAAGGTTTATACAACTATGTTTTTGGTTTTTTAGACTTTAAAAATTAATCTTTTGAAAGGAGACAAACCTAAGAGCATAACCTCATGAGGTTGAATAAGAACCTTGACTTGAAAAATAGGATTTTGGAACAAGGGACAAGTTTGATAAAAAAGATTAGGTCAAATCCATCATGAAAAAGGTGGAATATGACCAATTGATAAGGGATGGGGGGGGGGGGGGTGNATAAGGGATGGGGGGGGGGGGGTTGAAATTTTTGGGACAAAAGGGGACCAAGTCAAGATCCTATTTTCAACACCATAAAGAAATGCTCTATGATTTGGATACTTTCTAGGATTGGTTGCAAAGTTTTTAAGGAGGATCTATAAATGAGATAAGTATGCAAGAGGGCTATGATTAGGACTTATGCAAAAGGGATGATAATGAGGATTAAAATGAGGTCTATAATGCAAGGAATTTTTGAAGTGCAAAATACAAGGATATTAGGTCATGAATATGCAATATGAAGGCTATCAAGCATGCCAATAGGCTCCAAGTGAAAAGTTCAAGGTTCCATATGTTTACTCAAAGATAAGGTTTGTTGTGACCATTTGATTATTCTTGAAGTTTGATTTGGAAAAAGTGTTCTTAAGGAGATTGTTTTTAAGATTTCATTTTTATTAAGGTTTGAACACTCACACTAGACACATCATTTAGAATAGCTGTTGTAAAAATGAACAAACACACCACTTCCTAAGGATAGAAAGGATAGTATTTGTTGAGTCCCCACTTGAACTGAAGTTCAACCATGCTTACTAATAGCAAACAACCTAGAAGCTTGGAGGAAAGGGATCCTGCTTACATGGGCACTCACTTCTCAGGCACTCCAAGCTTCAACTCCCAAGGGTCATCAATTCCCAAGGGATTGTTGTCTTGACTAATAGCCGCAAAAGTGTGGGGAGTATTAGTTGGTCTTTGACCTTCTGCACCAACAAATAGAAGGTTTTTGGCTACTATGACATGGTGTTTAGTAAGGGCATCCAATAGGGTGGTTATACGTGTGGCAGATTAGCTCCATTATAGAGGCCTCCCAGCCTATGGAAGTTATGTTCTGTAGGTTTTAACGCACCACAAGGGTACTGAGGGAGATATTCTTCCTGGTATAATGCATTCAACACCCATCTATTGTGAGATTAATCACAATGGAATTTTTTGTTTCCCAGTTTGGATGGGCTTGGTTGTAGCCTGTTACCAGTTGGGCATCCACTCTCACTGGCTTTACTAAAGAACTTGGGAGGTAGCCACTCTATAAGAATGATATGAGTTTCTCTTACACCTAAGATCCACGAAGGTGAGGGGAGAGGATACGCTCATATGATTCTTAAGGTTTTACAATCTAGAAAACACATTAGACACATGAAAGCAAAAGGTTCTTTTCAAGCACCAAAATGAAGTGTTTTCTAACTACAAAAGCAAGCACAAGAGTTTGGGAAAACACAAGGTCTTCTACAAATGTCCTGCATTCAAAAATGTCAGTAGTTTTTAGGATTCAATCTTCATCCCACGATTGCCAACATGCTGTACAAATCATCAGTAACACAAAAATCCAGTAGTCTAAGTGCAGAAAAAAGTATAGGAATACATAAATCCAAAAATTTGCTTGAAAAACACCCAATTTACCACCTGCGCAGGAAAAAACTACCACCTACACAGAACTAGGGTACCACATGCATAGGAACATGCTACCACTTGCGTGGCTTTTGATCACCTATGTAACACTTGCAACCAAGTGTGCAACTATTGATTAGAGGCCTAAAAATGAGTAAAAACATGAAAAAATAGAGGTTTTTCAACATCTAAACATGCAATATCATCAAAAAACATAGATAGGGTTCATTACTTATGCCATTTAAGTTGATTTGAAAAGATTGAAGTGAACTTGAAACCCTAACTAGCTTGCATGTACATCAAAATGGTTTAGGAACACCTTAAGGGCAAAATCTGCATTTGATCTAAACCAGTTTAGAGTTCATTTTAGGTACCCAAATCAGATATGCATGTTCATTTTAGGTCCCTTATCAACTTAAATAATGTGATCTTGCATGAAATAGTCCATTTCCACCTGTAGTTAGGCTAGATAGCAAGTTTTCTTGAAATTTGAAAAAGCTTGATAGTATGAAACTCTAGGCTAGATGAGATCAATTTTAAGAGCCCAAATACATATTTGAATGTTCATTTTAGGCCTTGAAAATTAAAGTGTGAGGTTAATTAACCATATTAGGGTTCACTAACCAAGTTTAGGGTTCATTTGAATAGTTTAGGATTCATTTTAGCTTTTAAACAGAGAAAAAACAGAGGAGAAAGCCTAAAATGTAGAATAGCTTCCTAAACATGCAAAAAGTGATCCTAAACCCTAAATCAGGATCCCATTTGACCAACTATGTAGCTAAGAAGCCATCTGCATAGCTCTGGGCTCCAAGTGCGCAGGTCTGGGTCGCACCTACGTAGGACTTAACCACCTATGCAGAAACAATGACCACCTACGTAGGAATAGTGACCACCCATGCAGCTTTAGTAACCACCTACGCAGCTCTCTTCTAGAACCTGAAAAAGATACAAAAACACAAAAAAACACAAAAAAACATGAAAAAGTTTATCAGTTAAGCATGTTCACATTGGGTTCACCAAATGTAAGACCAGAAAAGGGACTAGAAAGCATATTTAGGTAACCACAAACCCTAAATAATATGCTACCCTAACTAATCTAACATTAGAGCCATTGAAAGAGGAATTCAAACAATATGCAACAAAGACACAAGAAATCCCTTCAAATGATGCTCAAATGTCCTTCTTTCTTCTCCATAATGAGATTGATGTTGCTCTTTGCACACACACTTTGCACAAGAAGCCAAGTTTGCTAATGAGAGTACTAGAAGATTTCAAATGATTCTCAAGGTTCTCAAAAATCTTCTGGTTAACCTTGAATGAGAGGAATAGCTCTCAATTTATAGGAAATGAGGATCAACTAGGTGAGGATTGTAAGTGTTAAATTTACATCAGAATATGTGACTTTTAATTTTTCTTATATAACCTCAATATATGAGATATATATAATCACAATATATATATTATTACTGATATTATATATATATATATATATATATATATATATATATATATATATATATATA
>MU224756.1:221932-232468 GCA_018584345.1 Thuja plicata
GGCCCTTTTCCACTTCTTTCCAGCCTGTTTTTGGCACCCTGATCTGTAGATTTGAAGTTCTTGACTTCAGGGTCAAGGTTGACCTCAACCCTGACCTAGGTCAAGGTCAACCTCAACCTTGACCTAGGTCAGAATCAACTTTTTTCTGGCCCTAGGTCTAGATTTCAAGTTTCTAGGGTTTTTGGATGTCTAGCTTCGGAAAGATTTAATTCCCTCTTCCAGGTTGGCTATTTTGGGTTCCGAAATGATGACTCTTAAATTATATTTAATATAGGTCATCTTCTAGGGGTATAGGTCTAATGGGAATTTAATTCTCCTATGTAGGCATCTCTAGAAGATTGTGCCCTAGATTGGTATATAAGAAAGCCTTCTCCTCTCATTTTCTCTAAGACTTGATAACCATCTAAGTCTCAAGAGGTGAAATCTAAGTGCAAGTTAAGAAGCAAGATTTGAAGAAAGAACCTATTGAAGCAATCATCTACTATCAAGGATCCAATTTTTCAAGCATTCAAGCATCCAATTCATCAAGGAGATCCATTGGTAGCCATTGAAGGATTCAAAGCTCTATGGAGCTCTCTTGTTGAAATTTCCACATCCACATCCATGCAAGCCTTTTCTTCTTCCAAGATCCATTCAAGATTGGTATTGAAGATCTACAAGAAATTGATTTGAGATATCCTACATTCTACATTCTACATTCTACATCCATTTGGTGCATACATACTTGTGGATCCAAGGATTCGAATCTGCCACAAGGGTTTCCATACAAGAAAGGTGAATTAATTTATTTAATTTGTTACTTATGCAATTTCAATTACATTTTAAGGTTAATTCCAAAACTTGGGTTTGACCAAGGCAAACCCCTCCCCCCAACAAACAAACTATTTTTCTTGTAGATACAGGTTCATAACAGATGATCAGAGTGTAGATTCAGATACCCTTTTCGACAAACTATCAGGATCTGGAAATAAATTTTATGTCATAGATTTTAGAGGTCAATTTTTCCCTAGGTCAGAATTGGAGGTTGATTCTGCCCTAGGTCAGAATTAGAGGTCGATTCTGCCCTAGGTCGAAATCAGAAATTTTGGGTCAATGGTGATATTAACTTGAGGGTCAAAATTGGAACTCTGTCAAAATGGAAAATGATTTATGGGTTTTGTAGCTCTTGCAGTTTTAGTCCAAGAACCCGGAAATAAATAGTGTCTGAGATCGTCTGACAGGGTTTTCAGTAGGTTCTTTTTCAGAGGTATGTATTTTATTCCATTTTCCATTACAAACATTTCTAGATTTACACCCCTTATCAATTACAATTAAATGTAAGTGGATAATATGTGCATAGGGAAACTTTTATGAGTGAATATCCATTGTTCTAAAACTCCCTATCCATATTTTCTTCTTTACAATATATATAATACTATATAATGTATATAATAATATATATATGATATGATATAATATATATAGTAAAAAATATATATTCAATCTGATATGTATTATATATTAAATATTGTTGTATATATAATAAAATAAAGTATAGTATATATAATATATATTATATAGGACATATTAATATATAGGTTAATTACACCAGTATAAGGCATCCAAAAGGTTTAAAAAGGGGTCATAGAGGGTTCCCAGGGGCCCTAATGCGTGAGAAGGTGTATTAGGACCCCTTAGGACCCTCTTTGACCCCTGAGGACACATTGGAACACATAAGCATGTTCCAAGGGGTCCTACAACAAATTTGAACACTCAAGTGTGTCCCAAGAGGTTGTAGGAACCCTTGGGACACACTTGACTATTCCAATGTATCGAAAGGAGTCATAGGGTCTTCTTAGGGGTCCTAATGCATGAGAAGGTGTATTAGGACCACTTAGGACCATCTTTGACCCCTGGGGACACATTGGAATACTCAAGTGAGTCCCAAGAGGTCCTACAACCTCTTGGGACACACTTGAGTGTTCTAATGCGTCAAAAGGGGTCATGGAGACTTTCTAGGGGTCCTAACGTGTGAGAAGGTGTACTAGGACCCCTTAGGACCCTCTTTTACCCTTGGGGACACATTGGAACACTCAATTGGGTCCCAAGGGGTCCTACGACCTATTGGGACACACTTGAGTGTTCTAATGTGGTGGTACTCTAAATTTTGAGAATTTAGAAGTCCCAATCCATTATCAAGAAGCAAGTTTCTCCATACTAAAAAAATTAAAGGAAGGAAGTTTATGACACAAATAAATAGAACTAACTAATCGAATGTTGGAAATAATAGAATAGCGTGTACTGAGAGGGGAGGGGTGAATCAATAACCTTAAAACTTTTATCACTTAACCTTAATCCTTTTAGTAATCAATACATTGTATTACCAACCATTTGTGCTATTCTATCTTTATGCATGTAATATCAATTCATAAAATTAATTAGCATGTAAACATTCATAGAAACATTCATGAAATGTATTGACACATGACAAAAGATTTGGTAATGTAGAAAATACCTGTTAGAAGGTAAAACCTGTGGTGGGGATGAAACCCACAAAGCTTCACTATCTGCAGAATGGAAGGGGCAGGTTAAGGTTTACAATTTTGATAACTTTTGATGATATACCATGTTAGGAGTAATTTTGAGACTAGTTAAGGTATACTCTATTAAGAGATTTAGATACACTATTTAGTGTGCACTCGGCTAAGAGATTTAAAAAGGATTATTAAATCCACCTTTCTCAAGGATTTCTTCTATTTTCTACACTTGTTAGAATGTAGTCAAAAATATTCATTGACCTGAGTATATGCAATATAGAATTGGTGATTACAGATCCAATAAAGATTACATGTATATTTATCACCTATAGTGATTTATCAATACCTCTGTTATGCTCGGTAGCCTTGAATTTGGTTCTTGATAACATATTTCATCTTTTTCTATTATTCTGCATAAAACTCTCTGTTTGATCCTTATATATTCATCTCGGCTACAATCATCATCACACACGTGTTTTGATTGATTACATATCTATTTATATGATGAGTTTGACCTAAATGAGTTTCACATATTACAATGATAACTCTATGATCGAAGGTTTACAACTTGACCTTGAGCTCCTAGTTTGCATGTTTCTAATTAGTTAGAACCATTAAGACAATTACAATTACATTGCTTGTCCCTCAAGAAATGGATTTAAAGCTAATCAAAAAGATAAATATAAAACACAATTGTTTTATCTGAAGTGGAAGTCACATCCACATTTCTTAGAATTTATAACTCTCTCTCGGTAGAATGGTGATCAGGTTTCTCTATAGTCTGTCAGGTTCCTCTAGTATCTATTCTGTCGGGTTACACTATAATCTTCTTGTCAGGTTCCTCTGTAACATTTTCAGGTTGCAGTAGTAAACTGTGTCATCGGGTTCCCTTGTGAACTTGTCTGTCGGGCTGTACTAAACCTGTCTTTTTGGTGTTGATGTTTTTGACGGTTCAAAAATGTTTTTCCTTTCACACTAATGGAAAAATATGCCTTCAATCTCCCCCTTTGACATTAGTATCAAAAAATGATATGTGCAAATACTAAAATGTTTAGTAATGTACACCATGTGTTCACCTTGTCATTATGACTCCCCCTATGTATATGCTGGTATAGTATGAATATGTATATACACTTTCCTTTATACTATTCTCCCTTTTCACCTTATCTTCCCCTTTTATCATATCATTTTCCCCATTTTCCCCTTGTAATGTATCATATCATTTCCCCCCTTTTTTGATAGTAAGGGAAAAGGTGTAATTACTTACAACTTGTCAAAAATGTGGGAATGTGAGTTGTTCATGTCTTCCATCATCTTCCCCCTTTTTTATTGAAGGTGTTCTAGAGCCATGTACTCCAATGTGATCCTTGCGTGCATATCATAGATGTTGTTGGTGGCAGACATCTCCGAGGTGGCAATCAATTATCTTTCCATTGTCATATGTTGTTGTAGTAGTGTAAGATTGGGTAGCAGTAGAGCCTGTAGCTTGGTTACCTCGTCTTTGAACTTTCATTCTACCTCATGAATCTAAAGTCTCAAATTATTTGCTTCCATTACCTTTGCATAATGCAACTGAATTGTATTGTGAGTGACTGAGAGACTTTGAGCACTAGCAGTAAGATCTACATCTATTTTTGCAATCTTTTCACTATTTTCTTTAGTGAAGTGCTCTAATGTTCTTAACTTCTGAATTAAGGTGATAACTTTTGAAATGATTGGTTCTAATTCATTTACTTGTTCAGAGAGCTTTACCTTGTTCTTGGCCACTTCTTGGCTGATTTTCTCGGTTAATTTACATTGATAATTTTTATCTTCTCATTCTTCTATTGGCTTTTCTGCATCCACATTCTGTGGTTGGATTGTGTCAGTAAGAACGACTAATTAATCAATGATAGATGTGTTTTGATCAATGTCTGTATCAGGTACTATCTATTGAAGTATATCCCTTGTTGTTTCAAGTACCTGTGTTTCCTTTGTTTCCTTTTTGAGATTATCTTGTATAGATTTTCTTCTACAAAGTTCTACATAGTTTGTAAGTGCCTCTGGATCCAATGTCCTCAGATCACAGGCTGGTATCGCAATAATCTCTTCCAGTGCAACTGGATTCTTGTTTTTTTTTATTCTTCTTGGATAGAGTTGTGGAGGGACCTGTATGTAGTACCATAACAATTTCCTTTTCCTGGTCTGATGTGCTTGGTAAAGGCTTTGGAGTATGTGTACCTTTATCCCACTGCTCGGTGTCTACCTGTCGGTTGGGAGTGGACATCTCCACATCAACCTTAGGCTTATCAGCAACATCTCCTTCGGTATCCTTAGGAATAGTATCACATTTTTTATCTTCTTCACCTTTATTTTCTTGTTCTCCTCCTGTTTCTTTCTATTCTTCATTGGTTTCTTTTTTCTCTCAATCTTTTTTCCGTTCATCAGATGTGTTTTTCGGTTCCTCCTCTCCTTTATCTTCGGTATGCTTGCATCAGGTTTGGGTGACTTCTCATTTTGTGAGATGATATTGAAAGAACGTATCAATAATGGCATTTGGACCAGTATATTCACATGTGTAGCATCTGGATTTGTATCTTGTTCCTTGGGATGCTCAGAGGTAACATTAATATGTTCATCTTTCTTTACCTTATCTGCAGGATCATCTTCTGTAATATCAGTGATAGTATTATCGGTGAATGTTTCATCTGCAATATCCATATCCTTGTTAGCTTCTATGTTCAATGTTTCTTCATTAACATCCTCACCTTCATTTATAGTAATGTGTTATGGGCTCATTTTAGCTTGGTCTTCTTCATTGTGAGGCTCCTTGGTAAGAGCTAATAGTGGCTCGGGGCTTGAATCCTCCTTGGGTGGACTGATGATTTTAATCTAGATATCATCACTTTCTTTGTCAAGCTCAATTAATTTTCCCTCCAGTAATTTTTAGGCTCTTAATTTTGTGAATAACTTCTTTGAATTCTTGTTAATGATTTCATCAATCTATTCCATGTTGGACATGGGTGGCATAACTGAAACTAGGGATCTTTCCCTTATCTATTTTTCTTCCTTTAGTGCATATGTCTACCTTGCTGAAATTCTGTCAAGAATTTCTTATGGCATCATTTTATCAAATTGGATAGGCACATATTTGTATGAAATCATTTCCTTAATGATGGCTTCTTCAATCTTGTTTCGATCCTCAGTTTTTAGAGTTAACCATTGTCTAACCTTAGGATCTGATATGCCACCTGATTTGGCTATTGATGCAACAATTTCATCAATTGTTTTGGGAATTTTACTCTTTACAGGTTGTTCTTCCTATTCAGTATCTTCAATACCTTCCTTAGTTCTAATGAATATTTTTCTCCTCTTAGGTTCTGATGTTTTCTCTATTTGAGGATTCCTTTTGTAAGTCCTCACTTGTCCTTTCTTGACCGGTGGTGAGTCTGCTTTGGTAGTTTGACTCCTTGTCCATGATGCAACAGTAGTCCTTGGTTTCTTTTCTAGTGGTGGTTGTGCATAAGAATTTCTAGATTTGGATTCACTCACTTGGTGACCTTTACTGATGGGTGTCTGTCCCTTGGTTTTTTCTTGTGGTTCTTTTTCTGCTTCATTGACTGATAACTTCTTCTCAAGTGTTTTTTTACCATTTTCTATTTCTTTCTGTCAGTTTTCTTCACAACTAAGCCTATTTTTATTATTTCCTTGGCTTCCTCATAGGTTCTAGACCTAGGTTGTGACTTGTCCAATGGTTCATTTATCAATTCTTCAATAGCATTGATGGGTTGATCTATGTTGACCTCATAGTCAAGTGGTGCTAACCATGCTGTCCTCGATACTAATGGTTTGATAAAGGTGTTATTAGTGTCCACCATAAAACAAATATTAGTCTTATACTTTTCTACCAGTTGTTTTGGTATCCTCATTCTTTTCTGCATTCTTTCCTTAAATCCTGTAAAGTATTCATCCATAACTGATGTAAAGTTACACCTAGTGACTTGATGAATTCACTGATTTGAATGGTCACTAGTCTGGTAGTATCCCAATTGACATTACCGATGGATGGAAATAAGTTCTAGAAATTGAAAAATGTACACATTAGAAGTGATCTGAACTTACATGAATTGGACTTTGTAGACCTGATTGTTCCCATGTTCTCATCTAATTGCTTCAGTAGAAGCTTGGATAGATCTGACAGTAATCCATTGTTTACAATCTTGTGGGCAGTGTCAACTGCTCCACATTCTATGTTGTTTAACCTACTAGATTGGTATATTTTTTATCCTATTACACATGCACCAAACTTTAGTTCTAGACAAATGATGGTGTTAACCTTCAATCATCTGTTATCTCATACTACACCTACCATCTTCTCAATCTCGGGGCAAGGAGGATGTTTAATTTGCTTGGCCTTATCAGTTAGAGGATAACTGGTCACAACGTGTATAACATCTCTGGTGATTTGTTTTGGCTCATCTAGCCAAATTTTTTTGGTCGTGCACTCTGCTCAGCACTACCCGAATCCACACAATTCTAAACTCCCTCAGGAACATTAGGGCACAAGTCAACCCTTTGACATCAATGTGTTTATGTTCCTCCTTGATGGTTCTTCCCAGGAAAATCTTCTTGTAAGCTTGATCAACTTCAAGATCTCCTATCTTGGTGATCTTGGAATGTATGTATGAATGAACATCTTCAATCAACAAAGACCTAGGTGGAATGCCAAAGAATGCACCAACATCATCGGGTTGTGAAGTAACCTCTTGACAAATTTTGTATTTAGGTTCTTCACAAATGGAGTTCTTCATCAAATTAACCTTCTTCTCTTTTACGTTCTTGATCTTGGAAACTCATGAATTGGTTGCCATCATTTCTAAGAAATTAGGGATTTTCCTGTAAAACAAACAATGAGTTCGGTGATGTTACCTAATTAACCTTCTGAAAGCTACTATGATTCCATTTAAATGCTGTGAATATGCTAGTTAAATGCTTCTGCAATCTAGTCATTGTGTGCTCTTCTTCACTCTACTTCTTCGCTCTAAATCACTGGTGAATGAAATGAAGTCACCATCATTAGTTTATAGATGGTACCCTAAGTGGCACAATTAATTCTTTACCCACTTATCCGGTGTCGAAGACGGAGTCGCTCGGGTGACATGCCAAATTTATTTTTGGTGAAAATGCAATGCTCAGGGCATGTGTCAACTCATTTCAATTTTCACATGTTCACTGCCGGATCTTGGTATATGGCAAAGACAACATTGTCTTTTGATTACCGATGATGTTTGGTTTACACGAGCAACTTAGGTTATGTATGTTAACCGATTATTCTCGGTAAGGATTGACAACTTGGCTTTGTAAGTACATTGATGCTTTTTGGTATGCATTAACTGACGAGATTGTGGTGGTGATGTCACTAGATCCATTGGATAAGGTGTCACCAATTGTGTTGCTTGGTCCAGCATTACCAATGATTGTAGCTTTCCTCCACATTTTGTTTCTCATCTTCCTAATGTATTCAATGGTATTTCCATTGACAAAGGTGCTTGTCTGTGTTACTCGGTCTCTGCAATCCTTGCTTACATGATCAAATTTATGATAGTGTAAGCATGCCATTCCAGGGTTAGTCCAACTCCTAGAATTTCTACTCCATTTTCTCATGCAATTTTCTGCTATATGTCCATATCTACCACATGTTGTACAATTTGTCCATGTATTGTAATCTGAAACATATGAGTTACCGACTCTTTTCAACTAATAAGCATTTTCTTGATCTTTAGGCTTCCATGCTTGCTTTTTCTTCTTCTTGCATTGAAGAAATGTGTGCCCATGCATTTTGCAAGTAGGACAATATATTTGCATGTAGTTTTCCTTCTTTGGTTGTTTCACCTCAGATTTGCATTCATATGCTTTATGTCCTTTCTTGTTACATTTATAACAATTTCCTATGAATGAAGATGTGAATTTAGGAATACTTTTTATTTTGCTCCTACAAACATTTGATGTGTGGACTGGTTTTCCATAGTGATTGCATGACTTATTTCTTGGTCTTGGATTTTTGTAGACATTCTTTGGATCATCTTGGTATGGTGATTCTCCACTCTCGGTATACCCTAATCTAGTATTGTTGTTGACTCTTCTTTGTCCATCCAGAAAATCATCCATCCTTTTGGTGCTTTCTTCAGCTCTCTTGATCATGTCATTGTGTTGTTTCTGAATTCTTAATTCATGCTTCAATCTTTCATTTTCTTCTCTTATCTCACCAATAGCTTCCAACTTTCCATTCAGTTCTATGTTTATTTAGTTTTCCTCCTGACTCATAAGAATAATCTGATTGGTGATCTCATGATGATGTTCAACAAGTCTTTGTATTTCTCACTCTTTCTCTTGTAGCTTTTTAGTGATCTTCCTCCTGTCATTAATTGCTAGTGTTATTTCTTATACATCTTGTCTAGCATTATTCATAGCCTCAATCATTCTTACCATCTGTGTCGCTTGACTAATTTGCAGTGATTTCAATTGTCCAGCCAGATGTTGATTTATTTCATTTAGGCTTGTAGTGCTTCCTTCAGATGTGTCTGATGTAGATCTTGATGACTCAAATAAACCAGGTATCTCTTCTTTATGATATTATGTTTCATTACAGTGAGATGGCATAACCTTTCTTTCATCCAGTAACTGTCTCATCTTGATTCTTTATATTACTCATAGAAGATTTGTATCTCTACCTTCTGATTCTCAATACTCTTGTCTAGCTTATACCTTTCCATTATATGATATTTTCTCTTAAGTATTTAAAATTTTCCAAATAAGATATCTATCTCCGATACCAACTATTGAAAATAATGGAATGGTGTGTACTAAGAGGGGAAGGGTGAATCAATACCCTTAAAACTTTTATAACTTAACCTTAATCCTTTTAGTAATCAATACATTTTATTACCAACCATTTGTGATATTCTATCTTTATGCATGTAATATCAATTCATAAACTTAATTAGCATGTAAAAATTCACAGAAACATTCATGAAATGTATTGACACATGACACAAGATTTGGTAACGCAGAAAACCCTTGTTAGAAGGTAAAAACTGTGGTGGGGATGAAACCCACAAAGCTTCACTATATGCAGAATGGAAGGGGCTGGTTAAGGCTTACAATTTTCATCACTCCTAATGATCTACCCTATTAGGAGTAATTTTGAGACTGGTTAAGGTCTACTCTGTTAAGAGATTTAGAAACATGGTTTAGTGTGCACTCGGTTAAGAGATTTACAAAGGATTGTTAAATCCACGTTTCTCAAGGATTTCTTCTATTTGCCACACTTGTTAGAATGTAGTAAAAAATATTCATTAACCTGAGTATATGCAATGTAGAATTTCTGATTATAGATCCAATAAAGATTACATGTATATTTATCACCTATAGTGATTGATCAATACCTCTGTTCTACTCGGTAGCCTTGAATCTGGTTCTTGATAACCTATTTCATCTTTTGCTATTCTTCTACACATAACTCTCAGTCTGATCCATAGATGTTCTTCTCGGCTACAATAATCATCACTGATGCAGGAGCATCCTGGGTGTAAGGGCAATCTTGTATCACCCAAAAATATTTCTGTTTTCTTTTCAATAAGGGCTACCTTGTGCAGAGCTGCTATTTATGGAAACTTGCTATTTTTAGTAAGTTGGCCATACGATCTCAGAATGTTCTGATTTTTCATGTGGAGGTTCATCTCAGTCATATCAGCTTGCCAGTAAAGTTTCATGGCTAGATCAGGTCTAGTTTTGAAGATATGGAAAATTTTCGGTATTGAAAACAGGGTACAGAAACTTCGAGCTCAGTTTTGAAGGCTTTAGAGGCCCCGGATGAGGTTGAAACTTGGGCTTGATGATGCTTGTATAATCAAACCGTTGTAGAGCGCTTCGTGGCATTTCTGAAATGGGGTTATAATAGTCAATCGAGTCAACTGGTGATGACTTATGGTCTCCGGAAGTTGGGTCACCTGAAATAGCAGAAAATAATTTTCCTTCAAAA
>MU224756.1:232518-253245 GCA_018584345.1 Thuja plicata
TTGGGTCACCTGAAATAGCAGAAAATAATTTTCCTTCAAAATTTTCGGGTTTCAAAAGTTATTTTGAGCCAACTTTGATGTACTAAATTGAAAAATAAAATAATTCTAAGTTTGGTCGGCCCTAAGGTCTAAATTTATGGAACCTTCTCGGGCGGTGGAAATTGCCTATATAAAGAAGGCCCATAGTGTTGTTTTAGGCAGTTCGGGACAGTTCTGGGTAGATCTGGGTAATAATTCGAGGCTTTGTCCTACAGAATATTGTAAGGGGAATGCCCATGTGGCTTTGCATATTGTAATTCTGAAAGTTTGTAATTTCGCATTTGTGGAGATAATAAGAAGTCCATTTTCTGTTCTTGCAAATTGTTGTTGCTTCTTTGTTTCTGTTATGTGTTTGTGCTATTAAGGGGAGCACCCTTCATCAATCACACACATGTGTTTTGATTGATTACATATCTATTTATACAATGAGTTTGACCTAAATGAGTTTCACGTATTACAATGATAACTCTATGATTGAAGGTTTATAACTTGACCTTGAATTCCTAGTTCACATGTTTTTAATCGATTAGAATTATTAAAACAATTGCAATTACATTGCTTATCCCTCAAGAAATGGAATTAAAGATAATTAAAAATCTAAATATAAAACACAAGTGTTTTATCTGACGTGAAAGTCAGATCTGCATTTTTCAGGATTTATAATTGTCTCTCAATAGACTAGTGCTTGGGTTGCTCTGTAGTCTCTCAGGTACCTCTAGTATATGTTCTATTAGGTTATTCTATAATCTGCTTGTTAGGTTCCTCTAATGGGTTACTCTGTCAGGTTTTTCTATCAGGTTACTCTATCAGGTTACTCTTTCGGGTTCCTCTGTAACATTTTCAAGTTGCACTAGTAAACTGTGTCATTGGGTTCCCTTGTGAGCTTGTCTCTCGGGATGCACTAAACCTGTATTTTTGTGTTGGTGTTTTTCGACGGTTCAAAACTATTTTTCCTTTCATACTAATGGCCGAATATGTCTTCAATCGAAGCCTTCAAAAAATGCTGGAATTTTGACCTGCTACAAAGATGATACCGACAAAGGCTGAAGATGGTCAAATTTTAAAAATCTAAAAATGTCCTTGTTCGGGAAATCCAATTTCCTATCTCAAGAAGAAATATTATCTTTTCATAAGGTGTTTTGGATTTTGTACCAAAGCCAAATCCAAAAGTTAGGTAGTTATTTTTTAGTTAGTTTATTGTTTTTTCAAAATAAATTGTTATAAGGGTTGTGTCTTTTCACCCTAAAGAGGTGTGAAAGCCACTCAAACACACACACACACACACACACACACACACACACACACACACACACACACACACACACACACATATATATATATAATGTAAAATGTAAAGAAACAAGATAAGAGAATATAATACAATTTAACATATTTGGATAGTTTTTACTCAACAAGTGTAACATGGACCTAGATGTACTATTTTTTCAAAATCAATAAAGATAAGTGATTTTTTCTTTCATCTATGGGAATAGATATCTTATCATTTTAAATTAGTCCCTTAGATAAAATCTATAGATTTTCTTCAAAGTGATAGTTTGGTGTAGCTTTCCTGATTTAGATTCATAGTTCCTATTATCAATTGGTCTTTTCATATTGTATGGTTAAATTCAATTGATTGTGGCCACAATCAATGTCTATCATTTGAAAATTGATTCAGTTGAGATACTTATGAATTAAGTTAGGTTATATTCACATTTCATAACACCTTTGAAGTGATATGTTCCTTGCAAACTATCTCTGAGGTTGTACATAGGGTTGGGATGATTTTGACTCTATTTCCCATGATAGAATAAGGCACTGGTGTAATCATTATTTGAATTATAGTTATTTAGTTCATTGTTTATAGTTTTGTGATATCTTATCTATTTGTTCATTTGAATTTACATACATATTTACTAAACATTCTTTCAATTACTCAAAGTATTTCAATTTACATTTTATGATATATTGATTTCAGTTAGATTTATTTCAAGTGCCTTGCCATACTTGAGAGCGAGGGTTTGAGGTGTATTCTATCTACTATAAAATCCTTAAGACTTGAAGGATAAGTTTAAGGTATAGGCCTACTAGCGTTCATTTTGCAGAGCCATAATTGCAGAGGGTTCAACCTTGCCTTGGTTGAATCTGGTTATTTGGTCAAATCACTTGGGTTTCCTAGCATTTGATTGGAAAGTCCATAGGAAATCCAATCTATTGATTTGAGCATCAACAGATTGGTGACTCTATTGGGGAGTTGTTCAAAAGAACATTTTTGTATTTTACCTAGAAGCTCTAGTGATATATTTAAGACTCTATTGGGAGAAAAGAACTTAGATTCTAGTATGTATTTTCCTTCTGATAAGAAGGTGGCGACTCTATTTAATAAATTATTTTAGTGAGTGAAGCTACTGAGGGAAAAGACTCAAAAGGAGATAAAAAGGTGGCGAACCTGTATGTGAGAAACTTACAATTTCTCCACTGAGGCACATAGCTTGGAAGGGATGAGTATTTGTCCTTTAATTAGCAATAGAAGATCTATTACATAGTGTTTAAAAGGTTTTTGATTGCTGTTGAGACCAGGCCTTTGGATCTTATAAAATTTAAATGTAGTTCTAATGAATTATTTTCACAACTTTCACAGAGGGTTCCTGAATTTTATAGAGATTATGATGAATCAAATATTGATCATTTCAATGCTTTTCATATATTCCTTGATAATTATGAGATTTGTATAGAAGATGATGCCATGAAGTTGTTTGCATGGTCATAAAAAATAATGCACAAGAAGAATGTGAATCATTATGTTAGAATTATAAAGTAAAAAAATGAAAAAGGTAAGAAAGGAATCCAAGAAAGTATGCAATGGAAGAGATTTACCAAACACAAAGAGAAAGAGAGAGATTTCCCTTCAAGAGATCAAATACAAGCTCACCAAAATTCTCCAAGAACCAAGACAAGAATACAAGGATTTGGAAGGGGAAAAACAAGAAAAACCCCTTTGTGAAGAATATGAATATGGCACAAGGCCTAAAGAAGTAGAGCAATAAGCTCAATACAATATTGAGAGCAAGATGAGAATGTGAGAAGTGAGAAAGAAGAGAAGATTATTCAACAAGTGTGTGAGAGGCATCTCTTAAATAGAGATGAGTCGAGGAGTTTGCATGTAACTCCCATCTTCCATGAATGCCACATTCATATTGTGTGTGACAAACGTGAGATTCCTCTTAAGGAGGAATGCCTATTTTCCTTATTAAAGGAATTACAAAATAGTGACATGTCCTCCTACTTGGACTAGAGGACAAATACAAATAAGGATACCTTTGTTTATCCTTTAATTACATAGTTTCAACCAAGGAAAGATTAAATTCTAATACCCCCCTTTAATCTTTACTTGGGGATTTACATCAAGGGAATTAAACCCAAATTTTTACAATGAGAGTGAAATGTCTCTTTACAAAATCTGCAACTTGGTCTTTAATTTAGGGAAGAGATTTGATTGTCTTGATCCAAGTCTTGATGTAAAATTCTTGAAGTAATAGGACATGTGAAGAGGAAGTGATTCCATAAATGGGCCTTGAAGATTCACTTGAAACAAAGAAACATAGAAACACAAACCAAGGAACCTATCCACAAGAAGAATATCATCTGATATTCAAGTTAGTGTAACTTTTAAACTATAATATCAGAAAATAAATTTAAGGAAATGCATGAGATATCTTCAAATAAAGGAGCTAAACATGAAATCAAGATACACCAAAAGGTCAAGGAACCAAAAAGAACAATCATCCTGTCATCTCAAAATAAATATGCTAGTGCAGAAATGAGGCATGCATCAACATTTCATCAATCACATTAATATAGACAATCCATTAATGATTTACTGCAAGTGAATGGGTATCAAATCCATAACCTAGATGACTCACAATCTAAGCAATGAAGAATGCAAACTCATCACATTAGTAAGGTTGAAAAGAAGACTGAGGGAAAAGAAACCATAATCCAAGTAGAACATATATCTCGAGCACGAATAAGTATTTGAATTGATTAGCCAATCATGACTACACTTATGAACCATAAGCAATAAACCATTAAGGAGATGATAATTTAAACCAACATTAAGATTTACATAAAATAATCTAAGGATTAAGAGAGAGAGAGAACCATGTACCATATACCTGCCAATCATATGAGAAATCCAACAAACTTCAAGAAGGATTTCAAGAACAACATCTTCACCAAAAAAAATCAATGAAACAAGTTGATAAACAACAACTCAAGTAAGTGCATCCACTGCATCTTAAAAATGGAACAAGTTGATCAACATCAACTGAGTAAGTGCATTCATTGCATCTTATAGATGGAACAAGTTGATCAACATCAACTGAGTAAGTGCATCCATTGCATCTTACAGATGGAACAAGTTGATCAACATCAACCAAAGTAACTGCATCCATTGCATCTTATAGATGGAACAAGTTGATAAACATCAACTGAGTAAGTGAAACCATTGCATCTTACAGATGGAGCAAGTTGATAAATATCAACTGAGTAAGTGCATCCATTGCATGTTACAGATGGAACAAGTTGATAAACATCAACTATGTAAGTGCATCCATTGCATCTTACAGATGGAACAAGTTGATAAACAAACACTGAGTAAGTGCAACCATTGCATCTTATAGATGGAACAAGTTGATAAACATAAACTGAGTAAGTGCAACCATTGCATCTTACAAATGGAACCATAGATCAAAAGGAGCTCATAACATATATGACAATAGATCGTATAAAATATGAGATAAATTAATGTTAAATAATGAAATGAAGCATTGGAAGGAAATGTAGTATGATTACTTGAACAAATTAAAAGCTTATCAACATGAAGGACATAAGGTAACAAATTACAATACTAAAAGAAGAAATACCCCCTGAAGCTGCACCAAATCACTAAAAAGGGCTAGTAACATTATGACGAATTTTAAATGCATGACGGGATTGATGACCATCCTTCCCACAATAGGTGCAATGAGGTATTTGATTTATCTGATGATGATTATGATTATTATGATTGTTATTATGAGAATAATTATAAGAGGTATTATTATTATGAGTATGAGAATTATTATTTTGATTTTGAGTTTTAGACATAAAAGCATGTTCAAAAGTTTTAATAGGACCAAGTTGCAATAATTTAGCCTCCTCTTGACATAACAATTTTTGAAAGATTGCATAAGTTAAATAAGGAGCTAAAGTAGGAATAGCAAGCTGAGAGTGAATGTTAGTGATAAATTGCTGAAACTCTTTAGGAAGGCATTTCTTAAGAATAATAGTAATTAATCTAATATCACTTAAAATAACATTAAAACCACTTAGTTGAGTTTTAATTACATCAAACTCAAGTAAAATTTCATCCATATTTTTAAAATCATTATACCTTAAGTCCTTCAAGTTGTCTTGGAGTTGAATCTTACGAGATTTAGATGAGTTGTCATAAGTTTGTTGCAAAATGGCCCACGCTTCATGAGCTTTGGTGAAATGTCCAATTAGGACATATAGATAAGGAAGGATGGAGAGACCAATCAAACCAAGATCTTCTTCATTTTTTGTTTTTCATGCATCTTTTTCTGCTTGTGAAGCAGAGGTAGCTGGTTCAATAGAAGTATCTGTAGCAACTTCAAGAAGGTGTTTAAAATGAAATAGAAATGAAACATGTGTTTTCCATTGATGATAATTAGAGCTATTTAGTTTAAGTTATGAAATTAGAGAAGACATGTTGAAAGTAGCAAGACAATTATATCAAAATTACTATGAGATTAACTATGAACTTGAAATTTTAAGGAAATTTAAAATTTTATTAAATGCTTAAAAAAAAGGCGCTAGAATTAATGAAAAGATATATTAAGAGTGAAATAATGAATACAAAGATATATGGGACAATGTTTAAAAGCTAATTTTTATTTGATTACACAAAATTTTATAAACAAAAAAATTGTTAAACTGAAACTATGATAAAATTAATGAGAAGTTAAACTTGAATAATTGAATTAAGTTTTAATCTAACAAATAGATAAAATGAATTGAACTGATGGAGAGTAATTATAGATTTGACCAAATTTAAAAAAGAGATTTATATGAGTCAAATAATATGCAAACTACACTAAAATTAGATAAATCATAGAGATATCATGAAACTCAAATAAAATTTAAAAAAAACCACAAAATACTAATAGAAGAAACTAGTTGTAGCCTGCCAAAAAAGAGTTAGAGAGAAAATTAGAGAATATCAGAGAAATAATATCAGAGAATATTTAATGATTACTGAGAAATATGCTATAAAAATAGATGTAATGATAACTTGCAATAAAATGATTAAACTGCAAGTGAATTATTAAAATGCAAAGATTTGACTGTTTTAGAAATACAGTCCTAGTGTGGGGGTCATATCTCCCAAATGAACCGTTGGATCGGGCAAAATTTCAAATATGTGTTGCAACACCTAATTATAAAGGCTCTCACCAGAGCGATTAACAGAATAACATCTGAAACAAAAGTTATGATCTACTTAGTATAGGTCTATAAAACTATCTTCAAAATGATAGTAAAAAAATTGTTTAAATAGTTTAAAAAGAAGAAAATATATAATAATAGAGATAAAAATAGAGATTTAGATCAATGAAAGAGATAATATATCTAGAGATCTAATATCAGAGATCTAGTGTCAAGATGAAATATCAAAGATGTTGAGAATGAAAGGAAATCAGCAAACCAAATGTTGAAAACTAGTATAAATAAACCTACACATCAAGCACTTAGCAGAGCGATAGAGATAATGTATTTAAACTTGAAATATACAAATCTGAAAATGAACTATAACCCTGCAAATGAGATAGTTAGAAAAATGCATGAGAAGGAAAGCCCTTGCGGTTGCCTAGTTGAGGGAGAAATAAGTATCAGATTTAAATATCGATTTAAAGATAAAAATAAAACATGCAAATCTGAAATCTTCCCTTGCGGTTGACCGACAGAGGGAAGGATTAGTACTTTAAAAAAACTTGAAAAAAATATGAATGAACTTAGTTTGCAAAAAAAAAGAGAGAAATACCTGCAAACAAAAGTTAGATCAACAAAAAAATCTAATTTCTTCTCCTCAATGGAGATATCTTTCACCTCTTCCTACATGCACACTCAAAACAAGGATTAAACCAGCTCTGATACCATGTTAGAATTATAAAGTACAAAATTGAAAAAGGTAAGAAAGGAATCCAAGAGAGTATGCAATGGAAGAGATTTACCAAACACTAAGAGAAAGAGAGAGATTTCCCTTCAAGAGATCAAATACAAGCTCACCAAAATGCTCCAAGAACTAAGACAAGAACACAAGGATTTGGAAGGGGAAAAACAAGAGAAACCCCTTTGTGAAGAATATGAATATGGCACAAGGCCTAAAGAATGAGATCAATAAGATTAATACAATATTGAGAGCAAGATGAAAATGTGAGAAGTGAGAAAGAAGATAATATTATTCAACAAGTGTGTGAGAGGGGATGAAACCCACAAAGCTTCACCATCTGTAGAATGGAAGGGGCCAGTTAAAGTTTAAAATTTTGATCACTTTTGATGATCTACCCTCTTAGGAGTAATTTTGAGACTGGTTAAGGTATACTCTGTTAAGAGATTTAGCAACACTGTTTAGTGTGCACTCGGTTAAGAGATTTACAAATGATTTTTAAATCCACCGTTCTCAAGGTTTTCTTCTATTTTCTACACTTGCTAGAATGTAGTAAAAAATACTCATTGACCTAAGTATCTACAATCTAGAATTGGTGATTATAGATCCAATAAAGATTACATGTATATTTATCACCTATAGTGATTGATCAATACCTCTGTCATGCTCGGTAGCCTTGAATCTGGTTGTTGATAACCTATTTCATCTTTCGCTATTATTCTGCATAAAACTCTCAGTTTGATCTATATATGTGCTTCTCGGCTACAATCGTCATCACACACATGTGTTTTGATTGATTACATATCTATTTATATGATGAGTTTGACCTAAATGATTTTCACATATTACAACGATAACTCTATGAGTGAAGATTTACAACTTGACCTTGAACTCCTAGTTTGCATGTTTCTAATTAGTTAGAACCATTAAAACAATTACAATTACATTGCTTGTCCCTCAAGAAATTGTTTTAAAGCTAATAAAAAAGATAAATATAAAACACAAGTGTTTTATCTAACATGGAAGTCAGATCCACATTTCTCAGGATTTATAACTGTCTCTCAATAGAATGGTGCTTGGGTTTCTCTATAGTCTGTCGGGTTACACTATAATCTTCTTGTCAAGTTCCTCTATAACATTTTTGGGTTGTAGTAGTAAACTGTGTCATTGGGTTCCCTTGTGAACTTGTCTGTCAGGCTGTACTAAACCTATCTTTTGGTGTTGATGTTTCCGATGGTTCAAAAATGTTTTTCCTTTGATACTAATGGAAAAATATGTCTTCAATCTCCCCCTTTGACATTAGTATCAGAAAATCATATGTGCAAATACTAAAATGTTTATAATGTACACCATGTGTTCACCTTGTCATTATGACTCCCCCTATGTATATGCTGGTATAGTATGAATATGTATATACACATGCCTTTATACTATTCTCCCTTTTCACCCTATCTTCCCCTTTTATCATATCATTTTCACCGTTTTCCCCTTGTACTATACCATATCATTTCCCCCCTTTTTTGATAGTAAGGGAAAAGGTGTAATTACTTACAACTTGTCAAAAATGTGGGAATGTGATTTGTTCATGTCTTCCATCATCTTCTCCCATTTTTATTGAAGGTGTTCTAGAGCCATGTACTCCAATGTGATCCTTGCGTGCATATAATAGATGTTTTCAGTGGCAGAAATCTCTGAGGTGGCAATCAATTATCTTTCCATTGTCATATGTTGTTGTATTAGTGCAAGATTAGGTAGCAGTAGAGCCTATAGCTTGGTTACCTCATCTCTAAACTTTGATTCTACCTCATTAATCTGAAGCTTCAAATTCTTTGCTTCCATTACCTTTGCATAATGCAACTGAATTGCATTGTGAGTGGCTGAGAGACTTTGAGCACTAGCAGTAAGATCTGCATCTATTTTTGAAATCTTTTCACTATTTTCTTTAGTGAAGTGCTCTAATGTTCTTAACTTTTGGATTAAGGTGATAGCTTCTAAAATGATTGGTTCTAATTCATTTACTTGTTCAGAGAGCTTTACCTTGTTCTCGGTCACTTCTTGGCTGATTTTCTCTGTTAATTTATATTGATACTTTTTATCTTCTCATTCTTCTATTGGCTTTTCTGTATCCACATTCTGTGATTGGATTATGTCAGTAAGAATAGCTAATTGATCAATGATAGATGTGTTTTGATCAATGTTTGTATCAGGTACTATCTGTTGAAGTATATCCCTTGTTGTTTCAAGTACCTGTGTTTCCTTTGTTTCCTTTTTAAGATTATCTTGGATAGATTTTCTTCTACAAAGTTTTACATAGTTTGTAAGTGCCTCTGGATCCAATGTCCTCAGATCACAGGCTGGTATCTCAATAATCTCTTCCAGTGTAACTGAATTCTTGTTCTTTTTTTATTCTTCTAGGATAGAGTTGTGGAGGGACCTATATGTAGTACCATAGAAAGTTCCTTTTCTTGGTCTGATATGCTTGGTGAAGGATTTGGAGTATGTGTACCTTTATCCTACTGCTCGATGTCTACCTGTCGGTTGTGAGTGAACATCTCCACATCAACCTTAGGCTTATCAACAACATCTCCTTCGGTATCCTTAGGAGTTTTATCACCTTGTTTATCTTCTTCACCTTTATTTTCTTCTTCTCCTCCTATTTCTTTCTGTTCTTCATTGGTTTCTTTTTCTCTCCATCTTTATTCTGTTCATCAGATGTGTTTTTCAGTTCCTCTTCTCCTTTATCTTTGGGTATGCTTGCATCAGGCTTGGTTGACTTCTCATTTTGTGAGATGATATTGATAGCATGTCAATAATGGCATTTGGCCTAGTATATTAACATGTGTAGCATCTAGATTTGTATCTTTTTCTTTGGGATGCTCAAAGTTAAGAGTAATATCTTCATCTTTCTTTACGTTATCTGCAGGATCATCTTCTGTAATATCAGTGATAGTATTATCGATGAATGTTTCATCTGTAATATCTATATCCTTGTTAGCTTCTGTGTTCAATGTTTCTTCATTAACATCCTTACCATCATTTATAATAATGTGTTATGGGCTCAGTTTAGCCTGGTCTTCTTCATTGTGAGGCTCCTTGGTAAGAGCTAATAGCGGCTCGGGGCTTGAATCCTCCTTAGGTGGATTGACGATTTTATTCCATATATCATCACTTTCTTTGTCAAGCTCAATTAATTTTCCCTCGAGTAATTTTTAGGCTCTTAATTTTGTTAAGAACTTCTGTGAATTCTTGTTCATGATTTCATCAATTTATTCCATCTTGGACGCGGGTGGCATAACTAAAACTAGGGATCTTTCCCATATCTATTTTTCTTCCTTTAGTGCATATGTCTACCTTGCTGAAATTCTATCAAGAAGTTGTTATGGCATCATTTTATAAAATTGGATAGGCACATATTTGTATGAAATCATTGCCTTAATGATGGCTTCTTCAATCTTGTTTCGATCCTCAGTTTTTAGTGTTAACCATTGTCTAACCTTAGGATCTGATATGCCACCTAATTTGGCGATTGATGCAACAATTTCATCAATTGTTTTATGAATTTTACTCTTTACAGGTTGTTCTTCCTATTCAGTATCTTCAATATCTTCCTTAGTTCTAATGAATATTTTTCTCCACTTAGGTTCTAATGTTTTCTCTGTTTGAGGATTCCTCTTGTAAGTCCTAACTTGTCCTTTCTTGACCGGTGACGAGTCTGCTTTGGCAGTTTGACTCCTTGTCCATGATGCAACAGTAGTCCTTGGTTTCTTTGCTAGTGGTGGTGGTGCATCAAACTTTGTAGATTTGGAGTCACTCACTTGGTGACCTTTAACGATGGGTGACTGTCCCTCAGTTTCTTCTTGTGGTTCTGTTTCTGCTTCATTGACCAATAACTTCTTCTCAAGTGCCTTTACTATTTTCTCTTTCTTTTTGTCAGTTTTCTTTACAACTAAGCCTATTTTTATTCTTTCCTTGGCTTCCTCATAGGTTCATGACCTAGGTTGTGACTTGTCTAATAGTTCATTTATCAATGCTTCAATAGCATTGGTGGGTTGATCTATGTTGACCTCATAGTCAAGTGGTGCTAAACATGCTGTCCTCGGTACAAATGGTTTTAATAAAGGTGTTATCAGTGTCCACCATAAAAGAAATATTAGTCTTATAATTTTCTACCAGTTGTTTTGGTATCCTCATTCTTTTCTACATTCTTTCCTTAAATCTTATAAAGTATTCATCCATAACTGATGTAAAGTTACACCTAGTGACTTGATGAATTCACTGATTTGAATGGTCACTAGTTGGGTAGTATCCCAATTAACATTACCGATGGATGGAAATAAGTTCTAGAAATAGAAAAATGTACACATTAGAAGTAATCTAAACTTACATGAATTGGACTTTGTAGACCTGATTATCCCCATGTTCTCTTCTAATTTCTTCAGTACAAGCTCAGATAGATCTGACCGTGATCCCTTCTTTACAATCTTATGGGCAGTGTCAACTTCTCCACATGTTATGTTGTTTAACCTACTAGATTGGTATATTTTGTATCCTAGTACACATGCACTGAACTTTGGTTCTAGATCAATGATGGTGTTAACCTTCAATCGTCTGTTATCTTATACTACACCTACCATCTTCTCAATCTCAGGGCAAGGAGGATGTTTAATTTCCCTGGCCTTGTTGGTTAGAGGGTAACCAGTCACAGCATGTATCACATCTCTGGTGATCTATTTTGGCTCATCCAGCTAAATTTTTTGGTCATGCAGTCTGCTCAGCACTACCCAAATCCACTTGGTTTTAAACTCCCTTAGGAACATTAGGGTACAAGTCAGCCCTTTGACCTCAATGTGTTAATGTTCCTCCTTGATGGTTCCTCTCATGTAAAGCTTCTTGTAATCTTGATCAACTTTAAGATCTCCTGTCTTGGTGATCTTGGAATGTATGTATGAATGAACATCTTCAATCAACAAAAACCTAGGTGGAATGCCAAAGAATGCATCAACATCATCGTGTTGTGAAGAAACCTCTAGAAATTTTTTTTAGTTAGGTTCTTCACAAATGGAGTTCTTCATCAGATTAACCTTCTACTCTCTTATGTTCTTGATCTTGGAAACTAGTGAATTGGTTGCCATCATTTCTAAGAAATTAGGGCTTTTCCTATAAAACAAGCAAAAAGTGTGATGATGTTACTTAATTAACCTTTTGAAAGCTGCTATGATTCCATTTAAATGCTGTGAATATGCTGGTTAAATGCTTCTGCAATCTGGTCATTGTGTTCTTTTCTTCACTCTACTTCTTCACTCTAAATCACTAGTGAATGAAATGAAGTCTCCATCATTATTTTATAGATGATGCCTAAGTGGGGCAATTAATTCTCTACCCACTTATCAGGTGTCGAAGACAGAGTCTCTCGGTTGACATGCCAACTTTATTTTCAGTGAAAATGCGATGCTCGGGGCATGTGTCAACTCATTTCAATTTTCACACGTTCACTACCAGATCTTGGTATATGGCGAAGCTAACATTATCTTTTGATTACCGATGATGTTTGGTTTACACGAGAAACTTAGCTTATGTATGTTAACCGATGATTCTCAATAAGGATTGAAAACTTGGGTTTGCAAGTACACTGATGCTTTTTGGTATGCATTAACCGACGAGATTGAATTTATAGAATGATAAAAAGTAATAACATAGTGCATCTTTAATCATGCTAGTTTGACATTTTTAACTATGTATAATGGAATTAATGAAAAGTATAACTTAGTATAGTGTAGTTCCATACTTACTTGTTAATCTTAGGTGGGGGTGATGATGTCACTAGATCCATTGGATAAGGTGTCACCAATTGTGTTGCTTGGTCCAACATCACTAATGTTTGTAGCTTTCCTCCACATTTTCTTTCTCATCCTCCTGATGTATTCAATGGTATTTCCATTGGAAAAGGTGCTTGTCTCTGTCACTCAGTCTCTACAATCCTTGCTTAGATGACCAACTTTATGGTAGTATAAGCATGGCATTTCAGGGTAAGTCTAGAATTTCTCATCCATTTTCTCATGCAATATTTTGCTATGTGTCCATATCTGCCACATGTTGTGCAATTTGTCCATGTATTGTAATCCCAAACATATGAGTTATCGACTCTTTTTGGCTGATAAACATTTTCTTGATCTTTAGGCTTCCATGCTTGCTTTTTCTTCTTCCTGCATTCAAGAAATGTGTGCCCATGCATTTTGCAAGTACGACAATATTTTTCTATGTAGGTTTCCTTCTTTGGTTGTTCAACCTCAGATTTGCATTCATATGCTTTATGTCCTTTCTTGTTACATTTATAACAATTACCTATGAATGAAGATGTGAATTTAGGAATAGCTTCTATTTTTCTCTTGCAAACATTTGATGTGTGGCCTTGTTTTCCACAGTGATTGCATGACTGCTTTCTTGGTCTTGGATTTGTGTAGACATTCTTTGAATGATCTTGGTATGGTGATTTTGAACTCTCGGTATAACCTAATCCGGTATTGTTGTTGACTCTTCTTTGTCTGTCCAGAAAATCATCCATCCTTTTGGTGCTTTCTTCAGCTCTCTTGATTATGTCATTGTGTTGTTTCTAAATTCTTAAGTCATGCTTCAGTCTTTCATTTTCTTCTCTTAGCTCACCAATAGCTTCCAACTTTCCATTCAGTTCTATGTTTATTTGGTTTGCCTCCTGACTCATAAGAATAATTTGATTGGTGATCTCTTGATGATGTTCAATAAGTCTTTGTATTTCTGACTCTTTCTCTTATAGATTTTCAGTGATCTTCCTCCTGTCATCAATTTCTAGTGTTATTTCCTGTACAGCTTGTCTAGCATTATTCATAGCCCCAATCATTCTTACCATCTATTTTGCTTGACTAATTTGCAGTGATTTCAATTGTCCAGCCAGATGTTGATTTATTTCATTTAGGATTGTAGTGCTTCCTTCAGATGTGTTTAATGTATTGCAAGATGTAGATCCTGATGACTCAAATAAACCAGGTATCTCTTCTTTATGATAGTATGTTTCAGTATAGCGAGATGCCATAACCTTTCTTTCATCCAGTAACTAACTCATCTTGATTCTAGCTTCTTTATATTTCTCATAGAAGATTTGTATCTCTAACTTCTGATTCTCAATACTCTTGTCTAGCTTATACCTTTCCATTTTATGATATTTTCTCTTTAAGTATTTAAACTTTTCCAAATAAGATATCTATCTCTGATACCAATTGTTGGAAATAATGGAATGGTGTGTACTGAGAGGGGAAGGGTGAATCAATACCCTTAAAACTTTAATAACTTAATCTTAATCCTTTTAGTAATCAATTCATTTTATTACCAACGATTTGTGCTATTCTATCTTTATGCATGTAATATCAATTCATAAACTTAATTAGCATGTAAACATTCACAGAAACATTCATGAAATGTATTCACACATGACACAAGATTTGGTAACGCAGAAAACCCCTGTTAGAAGGTAAAAACTACGATGGGGATGAAACTCACAAAGCTTCACTATATGTAGAATGGAAGGGACCAGTTAAGGCTTACCCTATTAGGAGTAATTTTGAGACTGGTTAAGGTCTACTCTATTAAGAGATTTAGAAACACTGTTTAGTGTACACTCGATTAAGAGATTTACAAAGGATTGTTAAATCCACCTTTCTCAAGGATTTCTTGTATTTGCTACACTTGTTAGAATGTAGTAAAAAATATTCATTAACCTGAGTATATGCAATCTAGAATTTCTAATTACAGATCCAATAAAGATTACATGTATATTTATCACCTATAGTGATTGATCAATACCTCTGTTCTACTCGGTAGCCTTGAATCTGGTTCTTGATAGCCTATTTCATCTTTTGCTGTTCTTCTACAAACAACTCTTAGTTTGATCCATAGATGTGCTTCTTGGCTACAATAATCATCACACACATGTGTTCTGATTGATTACATATCTATTTATACAATGATTTTGACCGAAATGAGTTTCACGTATTACAATGATAAATCTATGATTGAAGGTTTACAACTTGACCTTGAATTCCTAGTTCGCATGTTTCTAATCGGTTAGAATTATTAAAACAATTACAATTACATTGCTTACCCCTCAATAAATGGAATTAAAGCTAATAAAAAAACTAAATATAAAACACAAGTCTTTTATCTGACATGGATGTTAGATATGCATTTCTCAGGATTTATAACTGTCTCTCGATAGAATAGTGCTCGGGTTGCTCTGTAGTCTGTCGGGTACCTCTAGTATCTATTTTGTTGGGTTATACTGTAATCTACTTGTCAAGTTCCTCTATTGGGTTACTCTGTCAGGCTTCTCTATCGGGTTACTCTGTCATGTTACTCTGTCGCGTTCCTCTATAACATTATTGGGTTGCACTAGTAAACTGTGTCGTCAGGTTCCCTTGTGAACTTGTCTGTTGGGATGCACTAAGCCTGTATTTTTGTGTTTGTGTTTTTGGATGATTCAAAACTATTTTTCCTTTCATACTAATGGCAAAATATGTCTTCAATCGAAGCCTTCAAAAATTGCTAGAATTTTGACCTGCTACAAAGATGATACCGACAGAGGCTGAAGATGGTCAAATTTTAAAAATCTAAAAATGTCCTTGTTTTGGAAATCCAATTTCCTATCTCCAGTAGAAATATTAGCTTTTCACAAGGTGTTTTGGATTTTCTACCACAACCAAATCTGAAAGTTAGGTAGTTATTTTTTAGTTATTTTATTGTTTTTTCAAAATAATTTGTAATAAGGGTTGTGTCTTTTCACCCTAAAGAGGTGTGAAAGCCACTCAAACACATATATATACATAATGTAAAATTTAAAGAGACAAGATAAGAGAATATAATACAATTTAACATATTTGGATAGTTTTTAATCAACAAGTGTAACATGGACCTGGATGTACTATTTTTTCAAAATCAATAAAGATAAGAGATTTTTTCTTTCATATGTGGGAATAGATAGCTTATCATTTTCAATTAGTCCCTTAGATAAAATGTATAGATTTTCTTCAAAGTGATAGTTTGGTGTAGCATTCCTGATTTAGATTCATAGTTCTTATTATCAATTGGTCTTTTCATCTTGTATGGTTAAATTCAATTGATTGTGGCCACAATCAATGCCTGTCATTTGAAAATTGATTTAGTTGAGATACTTATGAATTAAGTTAGGTTATATTCTCATTTCATAACACCTTTCAAGTGATATGTTTCTTGGAAACTGTCTCTGAGGTTGTACATAGTGTTGGGATGATTTTGACTCTATTTCCCATGATAGAATAAGGCACCGGTCTAATCATTATTTGGATTATAGTTATTCAGTTCATTGTTTATAGTTTTGTGATATCTTATCTATTTGTTCATTTCAATTTACATACATATTTACTAAAAATTCTTTTAATTACTCAAAGTATTTCAATTTACATTTTATGATTGTAATATATGAAATAGGGTTTAGGAGATTATTTGTTAATTATTGTTTGATTTTCTTAGAGTATATTGATTTCCTTAACCCTAATTTATATTTAATTGAATTGTATTGATTATGTATTACAATTGTGATTAGGGAGAAGATAATATGTTCCTCTTTTATTCCCAAATGCACAAATGGGAGATCCAAGTTGATCAACCCAAAAGAAGGGTTAATGCACAAATGCATCAACTATTTGGAAAGGAGAATAACAAGAAGGGAATCTTAAATTATGTTAATTATATGTATAGAAATGATATATGACAGTAATTGAAGAAGTAGGAGAAATGTACTAACCTTGAAATATTGCAGATGAAAGAATGCTATTTTTTGAGGTCTATAGACTGTTTCTGGAAAAACTAACAGTTGATCCCAAACTGGAACGCAGAGATGAACAAAACCCAGAAACATTTTTCCATTCTGATGTTATCTTATGAAAAAGGTCAAACTTGACCCACAAATATCAACCTTGAACCAATAATGTTGACCCTAACCTGCATAGGTCTAACATAAAATCTGTTCGTGCCGCCCGAAAGAAAGCTGAAAAGGGTATCCAGATTTGGTCTCAAATCTGCAATTCTGAACCTGTACCTACAAGAAAAAGAGGATTTTTTGTTGTGGGGGAGGGGTTTACCTTAGTCAAACCCCAATTTATGAATCAACCTTGAAATCAATAAAGTACAGAATGCTAGCAAGTAGTAGAATTGAATCTAACAATGAAGCTATGATATTCAATAGATATGTAATTGAAATTCAAATGTATGCAAGTATGTAAGTATGAAAGCAATGGACTTTAGAAACCATAAACCTCCATGATTTTATGCTTGAAATATACTTTGAAGAGATGATAAAAGAGTCTTGAGGATGCACAAAGGATTTTGAAGGAAGATCACACCACTGTGATGGCTAGATCTAGGGTTTGAATGATGAATCTTGAATGTTTGCACCTAATCCCTTCAAAAGCTTGAAAGCTTGAATCCTTGATCTTCAATGGAGAAATTGAATGCTTGAGAGGAAGACTTTAACACCTTAAAAAACTTGGAAATATGTAGAACAATGGATTCTTGAATTATTTGCTTCTTGACAAAATCTTGATTAGAGCTTTTTGCACTTAGAAGGCTTAGAGAAAATGAGAGAGAGAGACTTCCTTTTATATGAAATTAGGGCACAATATTATAAGGAGGATGACATAGGATAATTAAATTCCAATTAGACCCATGACCATAGAAAAGGACCTATATTAAATATAATTTAGGAATCAATGCTTTGGAACTCGAAACAGCCAACTCGGAAGCAAGAAAACTAAATTTTGGATGACCCCCGGCAGCCGACAAGATCCCAGTTTTGAAAGGGGGACCCTGGTCAGGGTTGAGGTTGACCCTGAACTAGTTCAGAATTGAGGTCAACCCTGACCTAGGTTAAGGTTGAGGTTGACCTTGACCCAGGGGGTCAAAACCCCTGTAAAATATGCTAGGTGGGGTAGGAGGTGCCTGGAGAGGCCCAATCAGGGTCCTGAACAGGCACAGAAGCAGGAGATGATGAAAAAATAGGAGGATGATATGGTAGAGGTCAAAAACATCCCCTAAGGAGGGCTAAACACTCTTAACATGGAAGTGCTTCCATTTTAAGATGATACATTAAGCCCCCACTTTAGCGGGAGTACAGAAATCGAATGTGCTCACGGTAAAGTTAGAGGAAAAGGATCCTAGTGGATTGCAACGAGGTAGAATATCACTAAGTCAGGGATATGAGCCCCAAAACCAAGGATTATAACTCAACATACATACATACAGATATGGAAATAAAGAGCAATCAATCATAGAAAACATACATGACTACAAAAGTAAGACAAGAACAACACCATATATAACATAGCTTCATGATCTAATCCTACTAGCATGAAAGAAAAAGAGAGAAGAGAAAGTGATTACCTTGCCTAGTAAGATGCCCACCTTACTATGAATCACCATAGAGGGAGAGCTCCCAACAGGTTCACCCAAAGAACTGTGCTTGTAATTGTAAATGTGTCTTCTGACGGCTTTTGAAAATATCCATAGATCAACATTCTTGTATCACTATGGAATATAAAATGCATGTCCATTCAAGGTTTAGTAACTTATGTGTGTTATATTTCGAGGATTTATCATATTGTAAAATAAAAAGGGTGCGTATCTCTTCAGGATTTAGCAACTTATGTGCGTTACCTTCCAAGGATTTAGCAAACATAAAAGTAAAGATGCGTGTCTCTTCAGGATTTAGCAACTTGTGTGTGTTACCTTCCAAGGATTTAGTATGCTGAAAAATGTAAATAAATGTAAATTATAGTACAAGGGAGACCCTATATATTCCCCCCTCCTTATCATGGCTACCCACTAGGCAGGATAAGGAAGAGGAAGAGGATACCTTCTTCACAAGGTAAGGAGATATCCTGCTTTACAACAATGTACACCATATTCTTAGTGAAGAGTATTGACCCTTACATCTAAGAACATAGATAATTGTGAAATGGATATGTCAAAAAAGGGTACTCAAAGAGGAAGAGATCTTATCAACAAGAGCCCTACCAGAGAGGAGTGCTTAGGATAAAATATCATCTTTGAAAAGAAAGAAAGACCCAAGCTTCAACCATCAAGATCCTTGCAATAAAGAGGATGAGGAATATTGGAATGAAGGATACCAAACTCTAACCAAAAATCAAGGGCAAGAGTTTATAAAGAACATAATTTGCAAAATAAAGAAGAGGTAATGACCTAAGACACTCACCTCCCAAACAAGGGGGTATCAATGGTCAAAACATAGATCTTTATAAGGAAAATAATGTTTGCAACATAAATGAATGCCACTAAGCTAAGGAAAGTAGATACTTAGATAGAAGGAGAAAATACCTTGCCTCCCAGAGATGACGACTTTGATATATCAAATTATATCAACAAAGTTATAAAAATGAGAGATATCTTTATAAAACAGATGTCCTAGAAAGAATATCATGAATGTAAGAAGTTATAAGGATAGAATGCATAAAGAATAACCAATTATACTTAAAACAACATTCATGCTAAGAGGATAGTGGATCCTATAAGACTGGAATAGAATACCTCTTGCCCCCCAGTTTAAGAGACAAGAGGAGAAACATAGTCTAACTTGTAGAAGAAGGAGGGGAATGCCCTATGTAAAAATTATGAAGAAATTGTAATACCGCTTGGGAATAAGATATAATTCCACGAGAAGCTCGATCTCTAACATATAATTTGAAATGCACACAATCAGCAAGTAAATGTTTATTAATATTATGGAAAGGACATTTGTACTTATGTAAAGCATTTATTGGAATAGGTTTAAAGTTTTCTTTCTTGGAATTCATTAAGTGGACATATACTTTCTTAGCCACATCTTGAGGAGTATCGGGATGATCTAAGGTAGGTGTTGGAAGAAGAATATCAAGAGGAGGACGATATTTAATATCAACCACATGAAATTGATAAGATGAATGACCTACACTATGCATATCATGTTTAGGAGATACATTGATCAGGTTTTTAATGCCATGTTCATTAACACCAAGCCCTAAACCCTTATAACCTTGCTTATCAAACATAGTGTATCCAATAGTATACCTATCTTGCCTAGCATCTATGGGAGATGATTGATTAAGATGTTTATGAGAGAATGTTGTGTAAGGTGGAACAATGGTTTTAGGAGAAGTTTCTTTGGATTTCCCTTTATTATCATCATGAATAGGATAAGAGGGAGAAGGTAAATCTAGAAATTCTTGCACATTCTCATCTTGCACCGTAGTTTGAGCCTTAACAAAAGTATGAGAAAAACTAGGGATGGAAGATGGAAGAATAGGAGTGGGATTATTAGAAATGATTGGATTGGGAAGGTTAAGATTAGGATTAGGAAGATTAGGTAATGGAGTATCATCTACCAAATTCTTCACATAATCTAA
>MU224756.1:256772-270974 GCA_018584345.1 Thuja plicata
ATCATCTAATATTCAAGTTAGTGTAACTTTGAAACTATAATATCAAAAAATATATTTAAGGAAATGCATGAGATATCATCAAATAAAGGAGCTAAACATGAAATCAAGATACACCAAAAGGTCAAGGAACCAAAAATAAAAATCATACTCTCATCTCAAAATAAATATGCTAATGCAGAAATGAGGCATGCATCAACATTGCATCAATCACATGGATATAGACAGTCCATTAATGAGTTATTGCAAGTGAATGGGTAGCTAATCCATAAACTACATGACTCACAATCTAAGAAATGAAGAATGCAAACTCATCACATTAGTAAGGTTGAAAAGAAGACTGAGGGAGAAGAAACCATAATCCGAGTAGAACATATATCTTAAGCACCAATAAGTATTTGAATTGTTTATCCAATCATGACGACACTTATGAACCATAAGCAATGAACTATTAAGGAGATGATAATTTAAACCAAAATTAATATTTACATAAATTGATCTAAGGATTAAGAGAGAGAGAGAGAACCATGTACCATATACCTGCCAATCATATGATAAATCGAACAAACTTCAAGAAGGATTTCAAGAACAACATCTTCACCAAAAAAAATCAATGGAACAAGTTGATAAACATCAACTTAAGAAAGTTTATCCACTGCATCTTACAAATGGAATAAGTTGATCAACATCAACTGAGTAAGTGCATCCATTGCATCTTACAGATGGAACAAGTTGATTAACATCAACTGAAGTAAGTGCATCCATTGCATCTTATAGATGGAACAAGTTGAGAAACATCAATTGAGTAAGTGCAACCATTGCATCTTACAGATGGAACAAGTTGATAAACATCAACTTAGTAAGTGCATCCATTACATCTTACAGATGGAACAAGTTGATAAACATCAACTAAGTAAGTGCATCCATTACATATTACAGATGGAACAAGTTGATAAACATCAACCGAGTAAGTGCTTCCATTTCATCTTACAGATGGAACAAGTTGATAAACATCAATTGAGTAAGTGCAACCATTGCATCTTACAGATGGAACAAGTTGATAAACATCAACTGAGTAAGTGCAACCATTGCATCTTACAAATGGAACCATAGATCAAAAGGAGCTCATAAATGATACAACAATAGATCATATAAAATATGAGAGAAATTAATGTTAAATAATAAAATGAACCATTGGAAGGAAATGTAGTATGATTACTTGAACAAATTAAAAGCTTATCAACATGAAGGACATAAGGTAACAATTTATACTACTAAAAGAAGAAATACCCCCTGAAGATGCACCAAATCACTAAAAAAGGCTAGTAACATTATGACGAATTGTAAATGCATGACGGGATTGATTACCATTATCCTCCTTAGAATTAGAAGATTGATTTTGATTCATGTGTCTATTATCCCTCTGCTTGTTAAAGAAATTATTAGTAATATGACCAACCTTCCCACAATAGGTGCAATAAGGTCTTTGATTTATCTTAAGATGATTATGATTATTATGATTGTTATTATGAGAATAATTATAAGAGGTATTATTATTATGAGTATGAGAATTATTAGTTTGATTTTGAGTTTTAGACATAAAAGCATGTTCAAAAGTTTTAATAGTACTAAATTGGAATAATTTAGCCTCCTCTTGATGTAAATTTTTTTGAAAGATTGCATAAGTTAAATAAGGAGCTAAAGTAGTAATAGCAAGCTTTGAGTGAATGTTAGTGATAAATTGCTGAAACTCTTTAGGAAGGCATTTCTTAAGAATAATAGTAATTAATCTAATATCACTTAAACTAACATTAACACCACTTAGTTGAGTTTTAATTGCAGCAAACTTAAGTAAAAATTCATCCATATTTTTAAAGTCATTATACCTTAAGTCCTTCAAGTTGTCTTGGAGTTGAATCTTACGAGATTCAGATGAGTTGTCATAAGTTTGTTGCAAAATGGCCCACGCTTCATGAGATTTGGTGCAATGTCCAATTAGGACATATAGATCAGGAACAATGGAGAGACCGATCAAACCAAGAGCTTCTTCATTTTTTGTTTTCCATGCATCTTTTTCTGCTTGTGAAGCAGAGGTAGCTGGTTCAATAGAAGCATCTGTAGCAACTTCAAGAAGGTGTTTAAAATGAAATAGAAATGAAACATGTGTTCTCCACTGATGATAATTAGAGTTATTTAGTTTAATTTCTGGAATTAGAGAAGACATGTTGAAAGTAGCAAGACAATGATATCAAAATTACTATGAGATTAACTATGAACTTGAAATTTTAAGGAAATTTAAAATTTTATTAAATACTTAAAAAAAGGCTCTAGAATTGATGAAAAGATATATTAAGAGTGAAATAGTGAATAAAAAGATATATGGGACAATGTTTAACATCTAATTTTGATTTGATTACACAAAATGATATAAACAAAAAATTTGTTAAACCGAAACTATGATAAAATTAATGAGAAGTTATACTTGAATAATTGAATTAAGTTTTAAACTAAGAAATAGATAAAATAAGTTAAAATGATGGAGAGTAATTACAGTTTTGACCAAATTTAATAAAGAGATTTATATGAGTCAAATAATATGCAAACTACACTAAAATTAGATAAATCACAGATATATCATGAAACTCAAAGAAAATTAAAAAAAAAAACTACAAAATACTAATAGAAGAAACTAGTTGCAGCCTACAAAAAAAGAGTTAGAAAGAAAATCAGAGAATATGAGAGAAATAATATCATAGAATATTTAATGATTACTAAGAAATATGCTATCAAAATAGATGTAATGATAACTTGCAATGAAATGATTAAACTGCAAGTGAATTATTAAACTGCAAAGATTTGACTGTTAAAGATTTGACCGTTGGATCAGGCAGAATTTCAAATATGTGTTGTAAAACCTCATTAAGAAGGCTCTCACCAGAGAGATTGAAAAAATAAATTCTGAAAAAAAAGTTATGATCTACTGAGTATGGGTCTATAAAACTATGTTCAAAACGACAGTCACAGAATTGTTTAAATAGTTTGCAAAGAAGAAAATATATAATAATAGAGATAAAAATAGAGATTTAGATCAATGAAAGAGATAATATATCTAGAGATATAATATCAGAGATCTAGTGTCAAGATGAAATATCAAAGATGTTGAGAATGAAAGGAAATCAGTAAACTAAATGCTGAAAACTAGTATAGATAAACCTGCACATCAAGCACTTAGCAGAGCGATAGAGATAATGGATTTAAACTTGAAATATACAGTTCTAAAAATGAACTATAACCTTGGAAAGGAGATATTTAGAAAAATGCATGAAAATGCATGAGAAGGAAAGCCCTTGCGGTTGCCTGATTGAGGGAGTAATAAGTATCAGATTTAAATATCGATTTAAATATACAAATAGAACATGCAAATCTGAAATCTTCCCTTGCGGTTGCCCGACAGAGGGAAGGATTAGTACTTTAAAAAAAATTGAAAAAAATATGAATGAACTTAGTTTGCGAAAAAAAAGAGAGAAATCCCTACAAACAAAAGTTAGATCAACAACAAAATCTGATTTCTTCTCCTCAATGGAGATATCTTTCACCTATTCCTACATGCGCACTCAAAACAAGGATTAAACCAGCTCTGATACCATGTTAGAATTATAAAGTAAAAAATTGAAAAAGGTAAGAAAGGAATCCAAGAGAGTATGCAATGGTAGAGATTTACCAAACATTAAGAGAAAGAGAGAGATTTCCCTTCAAGAGATAAAATACAAGCTCACCAAAATGCTACAAGAACCAAGACAAGAACACAAGGATTTGGAAGGGGAAAAACAAGAAAAACCCCTTTGTGAAGAATATGAAAATGGCACAAGGCCTAAAGAATGAGAGCAATAAGCTCAATATAATATTGAGAGCAAGATGAGAATGTGAGAAGTGAGAAAGAAGAGAAGATTATTCAACAAGTGTGTGAGAGGGGATGAAACCCACAAAGTTTCACTATCTGTAGAATGGAAGGGGCCGATTAAAGTTTACAATTTTGATCGCTTTTGATGATCTACCCTGTTAGGAGTAATTTTGAGACTGGTTAAGGTATACTCTATTAAGAGATTTAGCAACACTATTTAGTGTGCACTCGGTTAAGAGATTTACAAAGGATTGTTAAATCCACCGTTCTCAAGGATTTCTTCTATTTTCTACACTTGATAGAATGTAGTAAAAAATATTCATTGACCTGAGTATGTGCAATCTAGAATTGGTGATTACAGATCCAATAAATATTACATGTATATTTATCACCTATAGTGATTGATCAATACCTCTGTTATGCTCGGTAGCCTTGAATCTGGTTTTGATAACCTATTTCATCTTTTTATATTATTCTACAAAAAACTCTCAATCTGATCCATATATGTGCTTCTCGGCTACAATCATCATCACACACATTTGTTTTGATTGATTACATATCTATTTATACGATGAGTTTGACCTAAATGAGTTTCACATATTAAAATGATAACTCTATGATCAAAGGTTTACAACTTGACCTTGAACTCCTAGTTTGCATGTTTCTAATTAGTTAGAACCATTAAAACAATTACAATTACATTGCTTGTCCCTCAAGAAATGGATTTAAAGCTAATAAAAAAGTTAAATATAAAACACAAGTATTTTATCTGACGTAGAAGTCAGATCCACATTTCTCAGGATTTATAATTGTCTCTTGGTAGAATGGGGCTTGGGTTTCTCTATAATCTATTGGGTTCCTTTGGTATCTATTCTATCAGGTTCCTTTGGTATCTATTCTGTTGGGTTACACTATAATCTTCTTGTCAGGTTCCTCTGTAAGATTTTTGGGTTGCAGTAAGATTTTTGGGTTGCAGTAAGATTTTTGGGTTGCAGTAGTAAACCGTGTCATCGGGTTCCCTTGTGAACTTGTCTGTCGGGCTGTACTAAACCTGTCTTTTGGTGTTGATGTTTCCAATAGTTCAAAAATGTTTTTCCTTTCATACTAATGGAAAAATATGTCTTCAATCTCCCCCTTTGACATTAGTATCAAAAAATGATATGTGCAAATACTAAAATGGTTAGTAATGTACACCATGTGTTCACCTTGTCATTATGACTCCCCCTATGTATATGCTAGTATAGTATGAATATGTATATACACTTGCCTTTATACTATTCTCCCTTTTCACCTTATCTTCCCCTTTTATCATATCATTTTCCCCATTTTCCCCTTGTACTGTGTCATATCATTTCCCCCCTTTTTTGATAGTAAGGGAAAAGGTGTAATTACTTACAACTTGTCAAAAATGTGGGAATGTGAGTTGTTCATGTTTTCCATCATCTTATCCCATTTTTATTGAATATGTTCTAGAGCCATGTACTCTAATGGGATCCCTACGTGCATATCATAGATGTTGTCAGTGGCAGACATCTCTGAGGTGGCAATAAATTATCTTGCCATTGTCATATGTTGTTGCAGTGGTGTAAGATTGGGTAGCAGTAGAGCCTATAGCTTTGTTACCATGTCTTTGAACTTTGATTCTACCTCATGAATCTAAAGTCTCAAATTCTTTGCTTCCATTACCTTTGCATAATGCAACTAAATTGCATTGTGAGTGGCTGAGAGACTTTGAGCACTAGTAGTAAGATCTGCATCTATTTTTGCAATCTTTTCACTATTTTCTTTAGTGAAGTGCTCTAATGTTCTTAACTTCTGAATTAAGGTGATAGATTCTGAAATGATTGGTTCTAATTCATTTAATTTTTCAGAGATCTTTACCTTGTTCTCAGCCACTTCTTGGCTAATTTTCTCGGTTAATTTATATTGATACTTTTTATCTTCTCATTCTTCTATTGGCTTTTTTGCATCCACATTCTTTGATTGGATTGTGTCAGTAAGAATGGCTAATTGATCAATGATAGATGCATTTTGATCAATGTCTGTATTAGGTACTATCTGTTGAAGTACATCCCTTGTTGTTTCAAGTACCTGTGTTTCCTTCATTTCCTTTTTAATATTATCTTGGATAGATTTTCTTCTACAAAGTTCTACATAGTTTGTAAGTGCCTCTAGATCCAATGTCCTCGGATCATGGGCTAGTATTTCAATAATCTCTTCTAGTGTAACTGGATTCTTGTTCTTTTTTTATTCTTCTTGGATAGAGTTTTGGAGGGACCTGTATGTAGTACCATAGCAATTTCCTTTTCTTGGTCTGATGTGTTTGGTGAAGGCTTTGGAGTATGTGTACCTTTATCCTGCTTCTCAGTGTCTACCTCTCAGTTGGGAGTGGACATCTCCACATCAACCTTAGGCTTATCTACAACATCTCCTTCGGTATCCTTAGGAGTGGTATCAACTTGTTTATCTTCTTCACCTTTATTTTCTTGTTCTCCTCCTATTTCTTTCTGTTCTTCATTGGTTTCTTTTTTCTCTCCATCTTTATTCTGTTCATTAGATGTGTTTTTAAGTTCCTCTTCTCCTTTACCTTTGGGTATGCTTGCATCAGGCTTGGGTGACTTCTCCTTTTGTGAGATGATATTGATAGCATGTATCAATAATGGCATTTGGCCCAGTATATTCACATGTGTAGCATCTAGATTTGTATCTTGTTCCTTCGGCTGCTCAGAGGTAATAGTAATATCTTCATCTTTCTTTACCTTATCTGTAGGATCATCTTCTATAATATCAGTGATAATATTATCGGTGAATGTTTCATCTACAATATCCATATCCTTGTTAACTTCTATGTTCAATGTTTCTTCATTAACATCCTCAACATCATTTATAATAATGTGTTATGGGCTCGGTTTAGCCTGGTCTTCTTCATTGTGAGGCTCCTTGGTAAGAGCTAATAGCGGCTCGGGGCTTGAATCCTCCTTAGGTGGATTGATGATTTTATTCCAGATATCATCACTTTCTTTGTCAAGCTCAATTAATTTTACCTCTAGTACTTTTTAGGCTCTTAATTTTGTTAATAATTTCTATGAATTCTTGTTCACGATTTCATCAATTTATTCCATCTTGGACACGGGTGGCATTATTGAAACTAGGGATCTTTTCCTTATCTATTTTTCTTCCTTTAGTGCATATGTCTACCTTGCTGAAATTCTATCAAGAAGTTATTATGGCATCATTTTATCAAATTGGATAGGCACATATTTGTATGAAATCATTTCCTTAATGATGGCTTGTTCACTCTTGTTTCGAGCCTCAGTTTTTAGAGTTAACCATTGTCTAACCGTAGGATCTGATATGCCACCTGATTTGGCAATTGATGCAACAATTTCATCAATTGTTTTGGGAATTTTACTCTTTACAGGTTGTTCTTCCTTTTAAGTATATTTGATATCTTCCTTAGTTCTGATGAATTTTTTCTCCTCTTAGGTTATGATGTTTTCTCTGTTTGAGGATTCCTTTTGTAAGTCCTCACCTATCCTTTCTTGACCGGTGGTGAGTCTGCTTTGGCAGTTTGACTCCTTGTTCATGATGCAACAGTAGTCCTTGGTTTCTTTTCTAGTGGTGGTGGTGCATCAAAATTTGTAGATTTGGAGTCACTCACTTCGTGACCTTTACCAATGGCTGACTGTCCCTCGATTTCTTCTTGTGGTTCTATTTCTGCTTCATTGACCGATAACTTCTTCTTAAGTGTTTTTACCATTTTCTCTTTTTTTCTGTTAGTTTTCTTCACAACTAAGCCTATTTTTATTCTTTCCTTGGCTTCCTCATGGGTTCCAGACCTAGGTTGTGACTTGTCCAATGGTTCATTTATCAATGCTTCAATAGCATTGGTAGCTTGATCTATGTTGACCTCATAGTAAAGTGGTGCTAACCATGCTGTCCTTGGTACAAATGGTTTTGATAAAGGTGTTATTAGTGTACACCATAAAACAAATATTAGACTTATACTTTTCTACCAGTTGTTTTGGTATCCTCATTCTTTTCTGCATTCTTTCCTTAAATCTTGTAAAGTATTCATCCATAAATGATGTAAAGTTACACCTAGTGACTTGATGAATTCACTGATTTGAATGGTCACTAGTTGGGTAGTATCCCAATTAACATTACCGATGGATGGAAATAAGTTCTGGAAATAGAAAAATGTACACATTAGAAGTGATCTGAACTTACATGAATTGGACTTTGTAGACCTGATTGTCCCCATTTCTCATCTAATTGCTTCAGTAGAAGCTCGAATAGATCTGACTGTAATCCCTTCTTTACAATCTTTTGGGCAGTGTCAACTGCTCCACATGCTATGTTGTTTAACCTACTAGATTGGTATATTTTGTATCTTAGTACACATGCACCAAACATTGGTTCTGGATCAATGATGGTGTTAACCTTCAATCATCTGTTATCTCATACTACACTTGCCATCTTCTCAATCTCAGGGCAAGGAGGATGTTTAATTTCCCTGGCCTTGTCAGTTAGAGGATAACCAAACACAACATGTATCACATCTCTGGTGATCTATTTTGGCTAATCCAGCTAAATGTTTTGGTCATGCACTCTGCTTAGCACTACCTGAATCCACTCGGTTTTAAACTTCCTCAGGAACATTAGGGCACAAGTCAGCCCTTTGACCTCAATGTGTTTATGTTCCTCCTTGATGGTTCCTCCCATGCAAAGCTTCTTGTAATCTTGATCAACTTCAAGATCTCCTATCTTAGCGATCTTGGAATGTATGTATGAACGGACATCTTCAATCAAGACAAACCTAGGTGGAATGCCGAAGAATGCACCAACATCATCGGGTTGTGAAGCAACCTCTAGAAAAATTTTTTAGTTAGGTTCTTCACAAATGGAGTTCTTCATCAGATTAACCTTCTTCTCATTTACGTTCTTGATCTTGGAAACTCATGAATTGGTTGCCATAATTTCTAAGAAATTAGGGTTTTTCCCGTAAAAAAAACAATGAACTCAGTGATGTTACTTAATTAACCTTTTGAAAGCTGCTATGATTCCATTTAAGTGATGTGAATATGCTGGTTAAATGCTTCTGTAATCTTGTCATTGTGTGCTCTTCTTCACTCTGCTTCTTTGCTCTAAATCACTGGTGAATGAAATGAATTCTCCATCATTCTTTTATAGATGGTGCCCTAAGTGGCACAATTAACTCTCTACCCACTTATCGGGTGTTGAAGATGGAGTCACTCGGGTGACATGCCAACTTTATTTTCAGTGAAAATGCGATTCTCAGGGCATGTGTCAACTCATTTGAATTTTCACATGTTCACTGCCGGATCTTGGTATATGGCGAAGACATCATTGTCTTTTGATTACCGATGATGTTTGGTTTACACAAGCAACTTAGCTTATGTATGTTAACCGATGATTCTCGGTAAGGATTGACAACTTGGCTTTGTAAGTACACTGATGCTTTTTGGTATGCATTAACTGATGAGATTGAATTTATAGAATGATAAAAAGTAATACCATAGTGCATCTTTAATCATGCTAGTTTGACATTTTTAACTATGTATAATGGAACTGATGAAAAGTATAATTTAGTATAGTGCAATTCCATATTTACTTGTTTATCTTAGGTGGGGGTGGTGATGTCACTAGATCCATTGGATAAGGTGTCACCAATTGTGTTGCTTGGTCCAGCATCACCAGTGTTTGTAGCTTCCTCCACATTTTGTTTCTCATCTTCCTATTGTATTCAATGGTATTTCCATTGGCAAAGGTGCTTGTCTCTGTCACTTGGTCTCTGTAATCCTTTCTTAGATGACCAACTTTATGATAGTGTAAGCATGCCATTCCGGGGTTAGTCCAGCTCCTAGAATTTCTCATCCATTTTCTCATGCAATTTTTTGCTATGTGTCCATATTTGCCACATGCTGTGCAATTTGTCCATGTATTGTAATCCCAAACATATGAGTTACCAACTCTTTTCGACTGATAAGCAATTTATTGATCTTTAGGCTTCCATGCTTGCTTTTTCTTCTTCTCGCATTCAAGAAATGTGTGCCCATGCATTTTGCAATTAGGACAATATTTTTCCATGTAGGTTTCCTTCTATGGTTGTTTCACCTCAAATTTGCATTCATATGCTTTATGTCCTTTCTTTTTACATTTATAACAATTTTCTATGAATGAAGATGTGAATTTAGGAATACCTTTTATTTTGCTCCTACAAACATTTGATGTGTGGCCTGGTTTTCAACAGTGATTGCATGATTGCTTTCTTATTCTTCGATTTGTGTAGAAATTCTTTGGATCATCTTGGTATGGTGATTCTCCACTCTTGTATACCCTAATCTGGTATTGTTGTTGACTCTTCTTTGTCCATCCAGAAAATCATCCATCCTTTTGGTGCTTTCTTCAGTTCTCTTGATCATGTCATTGTGTTGTTTATGAATTCTTAATTCATGTTTCACTATTTCATTTTCTTCTCTTAGCTCACCTATAGCTTCCAACTTTCCATTCAGTCCTATGTTTATTCAGTTTGCTTCCTGACTCATAAGAATAATATTATTGGTGATCTCATGATGATGTTCAATAAGTCTTTGTATTTCTGACTCTTTCTCTTGTAGCTTTTCAGTGATCTTCCTCCTGTCATCAATTGCTAGTGTTATTTCTTGTACAACTTGTCTAACATTATTCATAGCCTCAATCATTCTTACCATATGTGTCTCTTGACTGATTTGTAGTGATTTCAATTGTCCAGCTAGATGTTGATTTATTTCATTTGGGATTGTAGTGCTTCGTTCAGATGTGTCTGATGTATTGCAAGATGTAGATCCTGATGACTCAAATAAACTAGGTATCTCTTCTTTATGATAGTATGTTTCATTACAGCGAGATGCCATAACCTTTCTTTCATCTAGTAACTATCTCATATTGATTCTAGCTTCTTTACATTGCTCATAGAATATTTTTATCTCTAACTTCTGATTCTCAATACTCTTGTCTAGCTTATACATTTCCATTGTATGATGTTTTCTCTTAAGTATTTAAACTTTTCCAAATAAGATATCTATCTCTGATAACAATTGTTGGAAATAATGGAATGGTGTGTACTGAGAGGGGAATGGTGAATCAATACCCTTAAAACTTTAATAACTTAACCTTAATCCTTTTTGTAATCAATACATTTTATTACCAACCATTTGTGCTATTCTAGCTTTATGCATGTAATATCAATTCATAAAATTAATTAGCATGTAAACATTCACAGAAACATTCATGAAAAGTATTGACACATGAGACAAGATTTGGTAACACAGAAAAATCCTGTTAGAAGGTAAAAACTACGGTGGGGATGAAACCCACAAAGCTTCACTATATGTAGAATGGAAGGGGTCGATTAAGGCTTAGAATTTTGATCACTCCTAATTATCTACCCTATTAGGAGTAATTTTGAGACTGGTTAAGGTCTACTCTATTAAAGGATTGTTAAATCCACCTTTCTCAAGGTTTTCTTCTATTTGCTACACTTGTTAGAATGTAGTAAACAATATTCATTAACCTGAGTATATGAAATCTAGAATTTCTGATTACAGATCCAATAAATATTACATGTATATTTATCACCTATAGTGACTGATCAATACCTCTGTTCTACTCGATAGCCTTGGATCTGGTTCTTGATAACCTATTTCATCTTTTGCTGATCTTCTACACACAACTCTCAGTCTGATACATAGATGTGCTTCTCGGCTACAATGATCATCACACACATGTGTTCTAATTGATTACATATCTATTTATACAATGAGTTTGAACTAAATGAGTTTCACGTATTACAATGATAACTCTATGATTGAAGGTTTACAACTGGACCTTGAATTCCTATTTCACATGTTTCTAATTAGCTAGACTTATTAAAACAATTACAATTACATTGCTTATCCCTAAAGAAATGGAATTAAAGCTAATAAAAAAGCTAAATATAAAACACAAGTGTTTTATTTGACGTGGAAGTCAGATCTGCATTTCTCAGGATTTATAACTGTCTCTCGATAGACTAGTGCTTGGGTTGCTCTATAGTCTGTTAGGTACCTCTAGTATCTATTTTGTTGGGTTATACTATAATCTTCTTGTCGGGTTCCTCTATTGGGTTACTCTGTCAGGTTACTCTATCAGGTTACTCTGTCAGGTTACTCGATCGGGTTCCTCTGTAACATTTTTGGGTTGCACTAGTAAACTGTGTCATCGAGTTCCCTTGTGAACTTGTCTGTTGGGATGCACTAAACCTGTATTTTTGTGTTGGTTTTTTTTGATGGTTCAAAACTATTTTTCATTTCATACTAATGGAAAAATATGTCTTCAATCGAAGCCTTCAAAAAATGTTGGAATTTTGAACTGCTACAAAGATGATACCGACAGAGGCTGAAGATGGTCAAATTTTAAAAATCTAAAAATGTCCTTGTTTAGGAAATCCAATTTCCTATCTCTAGCAGAAATATTATCTTTTCACAAGATGTTTTGGATTTTCTACCAAAGCCAAATCCAAAAGTTAGGTAGTTATTTTTTAGTTAGTTTATTATTTTTTCAAAATAATTTGTAATAAAGGTTGTGTCTTTTCACCCTAAAGAGGTGTGAAAGCTACTCAAACACATATATATACATAATGTAAAATGTAAAGAGACAAGATAAGAGAATATAATACAATTTAACATATTTGGATAGTTTTTAATCAACAAGTGTAACATGGACCTGGATGTACTATTTTTTCAAAATCAATAAAGATAAGTGATTTTTTCTTTCATTTGTGGGAATACATATCTTATCATTTTCAATTAGTCCCTTAGATGAAATCTATATATCTTCTTCAAAGTGATAGTTTGGTGTATCATTCCTAATTCATATTTATAGTTCTTATTATCAATTGGTCTTTTCATCTTGTATGGTTAAATTCAATTGATTATGCCCACAATCAATGTCTGTCATTTGAAAATTGATTCAGTTGAGATACTTATGAATTAAGTTAGGTTATATTCTCATTTTGATAACACCTTTGAAGTGATATGTTTCTTGCAAACTATCTCTGAGGTTGTACATAGGGTTGGGATGATTTTGACTCTATTTCCCATGATAGAATAAGGCACTGGTCTAATCATTATTTGGATTATAGTTCAGTTCATTGTTTATAGTTTTGTGATATCTTATCCATTTGTTCATTTCAATTTACATACATATTTACTAAACATTCTTTCACTTACTCGAAATATTTCAATTTACATTTTATGATATATTGATTTCAGTTAGATTTATTTCAAGTGCCTTGCCATACTTGAGAGAGAGGGTTTGAGGTGTATTCTATCTGCTATAAAAATCCTTAAGACCTGAAGGATAAGTTTAAGGTATAGGCCTACCAGCCTTGGTTCTGCAGAGCTATAATTGCAGAGGGTTCAACCTTGCCTTGGTTGAATCTGGTTAGTTGGCCAAATCACTTGGTTTTCCTAGCATTTGATTGGAAAGTCCATAGGAAATCCAATCTCTTGATTTGAGCACCAATAGATTGGCAACTTTGCTGGGGAGTTGTTCAAAATAACATTTTTGTATTTTACCTAGAAGCTCTGGTGATATATTTAAGACTCTACTGGGAGAAAAGAACTTAGATTCTAGTATGTACTTTCCTTCTGATAAGAATGTGGCGACTCTATTTAATAAATTATTTTAGTCAGTGACTCTACTGAGGGAAAAGACTCAAAAGGAGATAAAAAGGTGGCGAACCTGTATGTAAGAAACTTTTAATTTCTCCACTAAGGGAGATAGCTTGGAAGGGATGAGTATTTGGTCTTTAATTAGCAATAGAAGGTCTATTACATAATGTTTAAAAGGTTTTTGATTCTCGTTGATACCAGGCCTTTGGATCTTAGAAAGTTTCAATGTAGTTCTAATGAATTGTTTTCACAACTTTCACAGAGGGTTCCTGAATTTTATAGAGATTATGATGAATCAAATATTGATAATTTGAATGCTTTTCATATATTCCTTGATAATTATGAGATCTGTATAGAAGATGATGCCATGAAGTTGTTTGCATGGTCATAAAAAATAATTCACAAGAAGAATATGAATCATTATGTTAGAATTATAAAGTAAAAAACTGAAAAAGGTAAGAAAGGAATCCAAGAGAGTATGCAATGGAAGAGATTTACCAAACACTAAGAGAAAGAGAGAGATTTCCCTTCAAGAGATCAAATACAAGCTCACCAAAATGCTCCAAGAACCAAGACAAGAACACAAGG
>MU224756.1:281978-297686 GCA_018584345.1 Thuja plicata
GGTTTACTAGGACCCCTTAGGACCCTCTTTAACCCCCGGGGACAAATTAGAACACTCAAGTGTGTCCCAAGGGGTCCTATGACCTCTTGGGACACACTTGAGTGTTCCAATATGTTGAAAGGGGTCATGGGGACTTCCTAGGGGTCCAAATGTGTGATAAGGTGTACGAGGACCCCTTAGGTCTTTGTTTGACCCTCAGGAAAACATTGGAACACTCAACTGTGTCCCAAGGGGTCCTACAACATCTTGGGACACACTTGAGTGTTCCATTGTGTCGAAGGGGTCATGGGGACTTCTTGGGGGTCCTAACGTGTGATAAGGTGTACTAGGACCCCTTAGGTCCCTCTTTGACCCTTGGGAACACATTGGGATACTAAATTGTGTCCCAAGGGGTTGTACGACCTCTTGGGACAGACTTGAGTGTTCCAGTGTTTCAAAAGGGGTCATGGGAAGTCCCCATGACCCCTTTTCGACACATTTGAACACTCAAGTGTGTTGCAAGGGTTCGTACAGCTCCTTCAGATACACTTAAGTGTTCTAATGTGTTCCCGAGGGTCGCAGAGGGACCTAAGGGGTCATATTACACCTTCTCATGTCTTAGGACATGTAGGAAGTCCCCATGACCCCTTTGGACACATTTGAATAGTCAAGTGTGTCCCAAGGTGTCATACGACCCCTTGGGACACACTTGAGTGTTCTAATGTGTCCCCGGGGGTTACAAAGGGACTTAAGGGGTCCTAGTACACCTTCTTACATGTTAGGACCCCTAGGAACCCTCTATGACCCCTTTGGAAAGCTTTTGGATGCCTTATACTAGTGTAATTAACCTATATATTAATATGTCCTATATAATATATATTATATATATAATAATATTTAATATATAATATATAATACATATCATATTGAATATATATTTTTGACTATATATATATATATATATATTACACACAATTTAAATATGAAGATATTATGTGATATATTGTAAAATACATATTAATATATAATATACAAAATAATATATAATATATGATATATATAATGTAACATTTAATATTAATATATATGATATAATATTTAATGTAAAATATATATTCAATATATAATAGATATTAAATAATATTTAATATATATAATACATAATCTAATATATAATTTTTGATATATAATATATCATATGAAGGAGGGAGAAATGGGAGGGAAAAATAGGAAGGAGAAAGGGGAGAGAAAAAAATTAAGAGGGAGAAAGGGGAAGGAAAATTAAAAAATAAATTTTTTTCTGTCATTTTCAGGTACCCGATTATTTCGGGTACCCGATTAGGATCGGTATTGCTTTGTACACCAAACCTACATGGTCAACTCTAAAAATGTCACAAAAATGTGTTTTTCCCCTGTTTCTCTGAGTTCCAGACTTCAACCATGTAGCTGACAATTTTTTTTTCACCCGAATTTGATGAAACTAAAATGATTTCTTAAGAAGATTATCATCTTTCTATCGATATAATTTCTATCAAATTTTGAATTTGGTAAGTAATTATTAGTTATTTTCTAATTGAGTTACTTCTAAAGTGCTGATTTATATACTGATTGAAAAACAACTATAACTTTCAAATAGTATAACATTCTTGAAATCTAGAAAATGCATCACATTCTATGCTTCGCCTATTATAAGGGAATTTTTTTTTGAATTTTGTAAAGTTTTCAATGAGTTAAGGTGGTCAAACACAAAAGTTTTTTTAATCTAAAAATTTTGTAGCAGAAAATTCATAATTAATTATTTTTTTGGAATTAAATTACAAAAAAATATGCGTCACATCCAGGCATAAGTCTACTACTTATATATAAAATCTTATAAAAAAATATTATCATTTGATTATGATTAAGGTGGTCAGACATACACCTACTTCTTATTTTTTTCCTGAAATTTTTGTACTACTACATTGAAATCTACACTTTTCACCAATCATATTAATTTTTTTTTTCAAAAAAGGACTAGTAGTTTAGAAACTACATTCAATTTATTACAGGTTCTATTGTTACAACTTTTTGATATTAGGTTGATATCTAGTTCAAATTTTCATGTCAAGTTGACTAACCTGATTTGCTGATTTTTCATTGCTACTTAAGGGCATAGTTTGGCCCCTCATGATCTTGCACATACCCAATTCCTTGATGAAATTGTGTCCAAGTTTGGTATTCCCTCTACTATAATATCAGATAACGCAAAGTCATTTGTTGGGGCTCAAATAAGCTCTTGGGTAGTTTAACGCGGGATATACTTGAAGAGATCCTCAAATTATTACCCCCAAGGAAATGGATTGGTTGAGTCCTCCAACAAGAATCTCATCAGGATAATCAAATGGAAAATTGAAGATAATATGAGATCTTGCAATAATAAATTAAGGACAACCTTGTGGGCTAATAGGATCATGCCTAAGAGAGAAGTTGACAATTCACCATTCATGCTAGTGTATGGAAGGGAAGCAAGACTTCCACTATCATTCAATTTTCCCTATCTTGAGCTAACAAATTATCTTGAGCTAACACATCAGCTAGAGATAATGGAGGATGATTTTATGATGCTCAAACTAGCTGAGATAATGTAGCTAGAAGGAATAAAAAATCAGGCTATGCATACACTTGAGGCTCATTAACAATAGATCAAGAGAAGTTTTGACAAGAAGGATACTCGTAGAGTCTTTAAAGGAGACCTTATTCTAAAGTGGGATGTAGATAGAGATAAACTAGGCATGAAATCCAAATTTGATGCTATCTGGAGTGGTCCCTACATCATCACCAGTTGTAAAGAGGCTAATGCATTTCAGTTATCCAGGCTTGATGGTGAACTACTTCCCATTCTAGTCAATGAGATCCATATTAAGCCTTTATTTTAAGGGAGGTTAAGACCTTGTACATAGTAGGTTAATTTTTTATTTTTCTTTCCAAGAAGTGCACTAGTGCAAGCTATTCTCTCCTAGAGATAGGGATTTTGGTCTTTTTCTCGGGTCGCAGATGTTACAGTTTTCATGATCCACATAGAACTAACCTTGACACTTTACTAACATTAACCTCTGACATTATTGATTCACTAATTTTATTACATCTTATTCCACTAACCTTAATGCATTTCTTATACTTATTTAATATTATTGAAAGTACTAAATTCTTATACCTCGGTGCATCACTGTTACAAGTCAAGTATATGTCCAGTATTGTTGTTGCATCCTTTTGTGATAGTTCTTTATACTGTCATGATCATGCATTATAAATCACTATTTTTTAGAGCTTATAACAACACTTATATTTCCTCTTTTGATATTCATGTATGCTCATTTAATTGCATCTCTTTATAATAAATCTTCTACTTCATGTGTCTTGTGTCATCTTCATGATAAAAATGCCTTTTAATCTTGTAATGTTCTTTAATATTTGTTCTTCTAGTGTTGAATCTCACTGTTCTTAATGAGTGCCATTATTTCGAATTATTTTGTATCTTTGGAGTCTTTGTCTTTTTAAACATTCCTTCCCTTCTATGTTTACAAGTTTCACACAATATTGGGTGCCAGTTCAATCAAAGAGCACTTGCTTTACAAGAAAAAGGATGGTGGTTCAATTCTATTGCACCCTAATATGACTAACTATATGACTAGTTAACAGAAAAATATAACTAAATAAATGACTACGATCACTAAATCAATGACCAGTTAACAATAATCAATGACTACATTAATTTCTAAATCAGTGACTAAATAAATGATTAAATCAACAACCAAATAAATGAGTAAATAAATGAGTAAATAAATGACCAAATTGATCTATCAAAACAACTAATAAATGACCAAAAATGGTTTAGTCATAAATTTGGCCATGTTATAAATGACCAACAATAAACTATCACTGATCACGTGACCAAATTTAATCATTTATAGGCAATTTTCGGCAAATGTTTAAGTAATTTATTATTTTTTTATACTATTCGATGTTGGAGAGTACATCTTTCTTAAGGGTTTCTATCAATCTAAAGTCCTCCATGTATACAAGGAACATAATGAATTTGCATACGTATGTAAAAATTTGACCCTTACTTACAATGAATGGAAAGATTTGAATTATTGGTTATTTTGATTGATCAATTTGGTCATTTATTTAGTCATTGATTTTGGTTGTTGACTTAATAAAGTTCTCATAGGTTGGAGTTCTTTCTCAAAGTTTAATTTTATAATAATGTTCTATCTTGTTATGATGATGTGTCTTGTCATAGTCTTGACCAATTATTTCAACATGAATGGAAAAGCTAGACCTAAGGGTATGATTCATTCTTTAAATTGCTGGAAATAAAATTTCTTTAATGTCATTTTTCCAAATTGGATTCATTCATATGGTGGCATGAGTAAAGGTGATTTTGGGATAGAGATAAAAATAATTATTAGTCTTGTTACATATGAGAATGTGATGTTTGGTTGTGGAAAAATATCCTTGTTCTGTAAGAAGTGTTGGGTTATTTTTAATAAACCATAGTCTCTAGCTATTCATGCATTTAAAAATAGCCAACACAATTCCAAGTACCACAATTTATTGATGGTTCAGAACTTCATTCAAAATAATAATAAAAAATCATGGGTGGGTCTATGAAACACTCTAAAGATCTTTGAAAGTTTTTTTCAAAAATGTTGGCCTGGTTTCTTTCTTTTATGCCATGCAAGGGTATAATCATACCCTTACCACCAAATTTTCCAATTCTTGGAGGAAGGGTGAGGTAACTGTTAGAAGTATATAGTTTAATGTTATCCTTGAACTAATTGGTGAGGTGATAGAGCTGCAATGTGATGGCTTAAGGGTGGTCAAGAAAAGCTCTGGAGAGTATAAGAGGTTTATCAATAAATTCTTCAAGAAGGGTGAGGGATCATCCAAGTTAAAAAATGGTTATGGAAGATCTATCACTGATTCTCCTTACCCATTGGTTAGCATCCATTTTGTGTGATATATTACCCTTGATGAGATGCATACCCCTATCCATGGTTATCGAATTTGAATTATAAATAATAATAGGAATAAGAAGAAAATCAATGTACCCTTCTATCTTTTTCCTCTCTATGTGCTAGCATTAACAAGAAGGCATCTCCCCCTTTGCATCAAGGCCTCCTCTTTTCTCCATATAAGCATTCTTTTTCTTTTCCTCTACACCACATTAGGCTACTTACGTAGATTGAGAACCCTAGAAACTATTGTAGCTCAGTAAAAATTGAGACGATTGAAAGAAAACCCCATAGCCCCAAAGAGACGTAATATCTCACAAAATAAAAAAGGAAAAGTAAAAAGAAAGACTTATTGAGAAGACTCTTTAAATTACATTTCTAAAAACCACCCCTAAAAGGAAGGCCTTTGAGTCCAAACAAGGTCATTCTAAAGCTAGGAAACTAGATTCTAAATAAAATGAAGGCAAAAGGGTCATAATTGATGTGGTGGACCCTGACCTAGACAAGAAAGAAGAAGAGAACAATAAAAAAGGGCTGGTTAAATAGGATACTAGTCTTAGAGGGCATCTATTAGCTATACTTTTGGAGAAGGATACCGAGGGTAAGGTGATCTCTAATGATGAGAATAATGTTGATATCCTTTCAAAAGATGAATTACTTCTTAAAGATGACAATTTTAGTGAATATTCTAATAATGAGGTTCATATAATGTTCAAGAAGAGGAAACAAAGGATTTTAGTGGGGACAATGTTTTTTATGAAAGTGAAGATGAAGTTGAGGAGGACCATATAGATGAAGACATTGAAATTCTTAGGGGAAACAAGGATGTTGTGCAAAATACCTTTGGAAATGTTCAAGAGATTGTTGGAAACCCTTAGAAGATGGAAGGTGATTATGAATTGGTAGCCAACCTTAAAGCCCTATTGGTGGACATGTAGCTCATGTTTATGAACTTGGAAAGCAAAGATGAGGAGTAGAAAACCAATAAAAGATAGTTCGGGAACACAATGAATAAACTTGTGTTTTCCCTATTTCTCTAGGGGGAAATGGGGATTGGTGGTGATGCTGTGTCCCAACTGTGGATGTTGGTGTGGCTAGCCTTCTTTCTCAAGTTTTTGTGGGCTCTGTTGTTAATTCTTTGGCTTGGCAGAATGCAACTGAGAAGGTGGAGGATGGATGGATCACAGTTAAAGGAAAGAAATTAAAGTCTTCCAAGCCTTCTTTTGATATGAATTTATGGTCACATAAGGATGGGATTAAATGTAAATCTTGATAGCCCTTTGTTGTGGTTTTCTGGTCTGGTCTCTGTTCCACTTTGTGGGAACTATTGTTAGTTCTCTTTGACTTGTTTGGTGGTGCTTTACAATAGTTTTTTTTTCCTCTCAACGCTCTATCTTTCACTCTTTCTGTAAAAGGTTTCATGTCCTTTCAAAACCTATTTTCACTTAATCAAAACACACATGAATAACCTTTCTATTATTATTGATGCTATTATATGCAGGGAGATGATGGGCCTAGTGTCTAGTTAGAGAAAAATTAAGGAGTTAAAGAAAAATGTAGGGAAACACAAGGAAGATATGGAAGACAATCAATGCCATGATTCCTTACAAGGAGACATTTGGAAGGAGTATTCACAAATGCTAGCTAAGAACTATGGAATTATCTCTCTTCCATAAAATTAGGCCCTTTATTTTGTTTTTTTTACTCTTTAGTTTTTTTTTTTTTTTGTCTTATGTGCCATTATAGTTTGTCCTTATGTTTGGTTGGATTGATTCTCTTATAAAAAATTAAGGCACATGTGCTTCCTTATAATATTTTTATGTAGGTTTACAGTTAATCCTGGTAAGTTTTTTATAGTTGTATACATCTATGTATATGATTATTGTGGTTTATATTTCTGATTGTATAAGGGAAAGAAATACTATAGGTTATTAGTGGTTAACTTCTTTTGGCTATTTATTAGCCAATTTCTTTTTCTTGGGTTAATATTATGAACTAAATTTTTGTTTCTAGGATCACCAAAAAGCTTATTTAATTGGAAATAATCATGAATGAAGAATAAACCTTATGTACAAAGAAGATTTTAAATATGAATAACTATATACTCTTTTTACAAATTGAAAAAAAATAAAATGTTGGGCCATGAGATATAATAGATAAAAGGTAGTGACTTTTACAAATGTGGTTGTCATTGCACCGAAGGATCAACATGTCAAAGCCCAATACAACCACTTGAATTATAGAATCCATAAGAGGCAGTTAGTCCCTTGTCTTGAATCCTGAGGGGGGTACTGACCATTTTTCCAAAAATCTCCACCTTAGTGTTACCCGCTCGGATTTGAACCTGTGACCAAGCTTTGATACCACTTGTTACAAGTGTGGTTTTCATTGCACCAAAAGATCAAGAAACACTCATGAATGAAGAATAAACCTTATGTACATAGAAGATTTAAAATATGAATAACTATGTGCTCTTTTTACCAAGTTGAAAAATGATATATGTTGGGTCATGAGATATGACACATAAAAGGTAGTGACTATTACAAATGTGGTTTCCGTTGTACCAAAAGATCAACGTGTCAATGTCTAACACAACCACTCAACTTATAGAATCCATAGGAGGTAGTTAGTCCCTTATCATGAATCCCGAAGGGAGAACTGATCATTTTTCCAACAACCTCCCCCTCAGTGTTACCCGAGGGGATTTGAAACTGTGAACAAGCTATGATACTGTAACCACCTGAATTTGGTCTGCTATGACTATAGACCCTATTTTCCCTAAGTGTGATCATACCCTTGATTATGTCCAAACACCCCTATTACTGCTTGGCATAATTCTTTTTAAATCAAATTTAATGTCCTCGGTGATTTTTATCACTGAATTATATTAATTATTATAGCCATACAACATTCAAATCAATTTAAACTAATTAAATCAAATCAAAATCAAACATGGCTATAGTATTTAATTATAAAGGAATTAAATAAATCCCTAAATCAATTACCCACTTGAAAATAACCCATTCCCCTAGCCTATTTAATTTAATTAAAATGGCTATGAACCCCTAATTATTAAAAAGCAATTAAATTGTTTAAATAATTAAATTCCTATTTTTGAATAAATTAAATAAGTTTAATTCATTTAATTAATATTCCCTTAAACCCCAACCTAACCTATCTCATCCACTTCTACCCTGGGTTCTAACCCATCTCAACCCATTCCACCCTTGCTAATCTAATCCTAATCCTAATTCTACCCTAACCCACCTCCTAATGTTGTCACATTCCATTAAGGAATGATTAACAACTCAACCCACTTGAGAAAGTCAACTTTCTCAAGCATGACTTTCCTAAGGGACCAACTTGCCAAGTTGAGTCTTACACTCCCCCATGCCTCTTAAATGAAATCTATTAATGACCCATTAATGGATATTCCCTCTTGCCCATCGCTCATCAATGCCCAAGCCATTGATGAGTTCCTCAACTCATTAATGAGCTCTCTCTCTCTCTCTCTCTCTCTCTCTCTCTCTCTCTCACATTCTTCTATAAACAAAAGCCATTTTTTAGAGCAAATAAGCCTTCATCCTATATTTTAAATGCATTTTTATGCTGTTGGAATAGACTTAGACTCATACTTCATTTCATAGTTCATGCCCATGCATGGTTATTATCTCCATTTTTAGACTAATATGCATTGCTCATTGAATAATAGCTTGTTTTAAATCAAATCTTTCATGCTAGGTTGTTTATGTCACTAGTATTTAGCATAATATGAGGGATTTTATGTTACATGCTACACTCATCCTAGTTAGAAAGTAATAAGTCAAAGTTATGGTTTATATGCTCATTAACTCTTGTTTTTCACTAACAGAATGACTTATTGAAGTGCTGTGTTGCAGATAACAGGTGCACAAATATACACACACATTTATGGCACCCACCGTGGGGCAACTTGGCCATATTTTCTAACACTTTTTACTAATTTGCATGACCATAATTCTATTATAGGCTCATTTTTGACCATCTGGATCACATCCGGGATATGCCATCGCACCGCAGAAAATGAGGCTCGCATCCAAGATTTCTAGATCATTTTCAGTTTAGGCTCACATCTGGTAATCATGGAATCACATCTGGTAAGGAAGCTCGCATACAGTATGCTACATCACATTCAGTAAAATTTTAGGCTCGCATCTAGTTAGAAAGTTTGTGCATTTCGTTTGCCTAACCCTAACGCTTTGACAAGTTGTGTTTTTGGTGTCTTGCAGCCTAACAAGTGTTTATAGGTTGTTCTTGAAGGTTATTGTGGGAGTTAACATAAACAGATAAGTATAACTTGGTTTTTCAGGTTACCCAACCCCCCATCTTGACTTCTATTTACTTGCTTTCCAAATTAAGATACATATTCCACTCTATCACTAAACTGACTAGAGGATTATTCTCTTTTCCTTTTAAGGAAAATCAGAAACTCATCCATCAGTTTATGGATTGAACGGAATTTGGAGTTAACTGAATAAGCAAACACATTGTTTAATTCAATTTGGACCAGTAAATGAACAACACAAGTCACTAAATATTGCGGTTCAATGAACAACTACATCGTATAATTTCTTTTTGGATTCAGAAATTGGACAATCAAAGCAATAAATATGTGGAATCAAAGAACAAGTTCAATCATTTAAATTCAATTTGGATCAGTAATTGGACAAGAAAATCACTAAAATTTTGTGGCTAATTGAACAGGGCAACTTTCCTTTTCAAGAATCCTATTTTTCTTAAATAGGAACATACTAAATCGAGCTCAAGATAGCTTGAAGGAATGAACTTTTCTTTACGTGTTTTGGGAGAAAAAAATTTAGATTAGGAGAGTATGCTCTTCTTCTTTGGAAGAATCAGAAATCCAGACATCCAAAGCTCACCAATCGTGGTTACATATACTTAAACAGTAGAGGGCGTACTGGTTGAGGAAAAAATCTCTCAGGAACGACCCAAGTGAGGACAGGTTTTACGCCAGCCCTTCCAACTCACTATAAATAGTTGCTTCCTCATAGGCTAAAGCCTTGGAAGATGGAACTGGTTTTGTTCTTGGAATTTTGACATCATTCCTTGAACATATCTGGGTATATATAGAGCAGAGCCACTTGAAACTTGCTTGCGAGACTACATATATTTGGGTACTCATAGGGCTATATGCCTGAATTTTGCCTTGTACAATTCTATGGGGGACAGTTTCAAATGGATTGCCCAATAATCTACAACTTCAACTGAAAGAATTCCCTATTCATCCTTGAAAGGGTGATAATATTTGTGCAAGGAAAAAAGTAATTGCCCTAAGACACTCATCATATTGTGCCCTCACTTGCATTTGGAGTCAGATAATACAACATCATGACTCGAGACATTGCGTGCTTGGTGATGGTTGTATTTTGATTAGCATTTGAGTGTGTACCTGAGTCAACAAGCAAATATTTTCATCCTCCACCTAGAAAATAGGAGAACGATGTGTGTCTGTTTCACCCTCCTAACAATGCAAATCAGTTTGACATGTTTAAAAAATCATTAAAAAGATAACATCTTCAAACAAACAACAAATTTCAATCTTGGATCAATGCACGTGTTTTCATTCACTAACAAACCTCAGAACACAAAACTACAATCAGATGAGCTTCACGTACTTCCAAAACAATTTTTTTCAAAATAAGCAAAACATGACAGAACATCAGAGGCTTGCATCCGGGATGCTGGCTCACATCTGGTAAGTTTTGCATTGCATCTGGGATGCTGGCTCGCATCTGGTAATTTCTGCATCGCATCCGGGATGCTAGATCACATCTGGGAAAGCATAGTGTCACATTCAGAGGATTGCATCGAGGATAGTGGGAATTTGTGTAGGTCTCTCTCAGAAAAATTTAGTACTTTTAGATACCCTTTTGGCTCTTTATTCTAGTCCTGTTGCTTTTGCTAGTACATCTATCACTGTTTCACAACTTTCTTATAAGTCTACCTTGCATGTCCTTTTGGATTTTCACAAATTGGTCCCAAATCATGTGGATTTTACAATCAACAAAACAACTTGATTCCCAGCTCACTATCAGGGCATTCTAACCCTCTGACGCTGGAGTCACTTACTTCAAACAATCAACTCTCATTGGTTCCTAGCTCACTATCAGGGCATTCTTACCCTCTGACGCTGGAATCAATCACTTTGAATCTTCAAAACCAAACTCACACATATGAGGACAATTTGGAATTCCTTTTGGCACCATTTCGAGACTTTGATCAAAACAATCTTACGATGACTGAAAAAAAATGGGATGAATCCTATGGTTTTAACAACAAGGAAGAAGAAATTATCATTAATACCCTATCTAAGAAAATGCAAGCTTTGAAATCTGAAATTCAAGACTTAAAAGAAGGAAAAGATACCTCATCAAAGGGGTCTTCACTAAGATCAATCTTTCCTCTTCTCTATGAGCATGATGCACACATTTCTTTAGGTAAGAAGAGACCTACTCATGGTAATCCTATATTTGGTGAGGAGATTATGTCATAGGATCATGTCGATCCTATCTTTGATGAACATCCTCATAAACTTGAATCCAACATCTCTTTAGAGAGTTCAAGAGGATCTACATGTACAAGGGATAGAACATTTATTCCTTTGAGATGACCTTATACAACAATGCTAGTAGAGCTTCTTGAAAACAATCTCATCACATTTGGCGATACTAGGGGATTATCAAGTGAAGATACCAATCTCAAGCATGATCAAAATCATGAACCTATGTCTAGAAATGAGCTACATGCTTCTTCTACTTATTCCATTATTCCTCCATCTGAAAAAGCTTCAAGGATATCCAAATATCCTCCATCACACAAAGATCCTAATTCTTTTCATGATAACTATGTCTACCCTCAAGGGCTTCCTTTAAAAGAAATCCAAGCTAATATATATCTTGCATCAAGTACATTTCATGCTCCCAAGATCAAATACCCTAAGATTTCATGTACTTCAAGGCTTATTTTGGATAATTCCCCAGAAATACTTCAAGAATCCCTCATAAATATTAATCGACCAATGTCAAGAGGATAATACAAAGAACAAAGAGACAAGTCTTACTGATGATCAAGATCAAGACACTATCCTATCCCCTCCAACATTTGATGAAGACCCCATATCCCTACAATTTCAAGATGATACCCTCGTATCTCTTCATTTCCTTCAAGAAGATACCCTTCCATCTCAAGAGCTACATAGCCCTCCATCTCCTAAGAAAGATCTTAATACTTCTAAAAATACTATTGAAAAACAAGAGCAAAGTACTCTTCCTGCATTATACAAAGACCCTTCTCAAGATCAACATGTTCCATCATATCCTTCACATAATCCTTCATATCCACCTCAAGAAACCATTATTCCTCCAAATCCATTACATGACAATAAGTTGCCTCAAGCATCAAGCGTTCTAGTTAAAATGGCTCCTATCAAAGTTCCACATGAGCCTATGGGTATAAAGATGAATTTGAAACAAAAGATCCATGGTTGGGAAGCTCACTCTAAAGATGTTGATACTCATTTCACACCTTATATTCCTCCATTTTCAAGAAAGAATCAACCTTCTCCATATTCCAAATCTATCCTTGGTCCATATGTTCAAGAGTGGAAAGCTTCAAACCTTCCATCTATATTGGGTCCATATATCCCTCCATCTTCCACTCCTATGTTGTCATCCACTTATCCTATCTCCTATCAAGATCAACAAAAACATGCATCTTTGAAACCTCCATATCATCACATCCATATGAACCATCCATATTGGTCTTATTCATCCACACATCCCAAGTCTTTTGGAAGCAATTTGGATGTCAAACAAAGAAATAAGAAATTCAAGAATCCACTTACATATGAATATTACTATGTCCAATCTAATCGACATGTGAATACAAAGAAAAAGGAAACATTCAAGAGACTACAAAGGTCCACAGAGAAGAACAAAATATCAAATAAAATATGGGTTCCTAAATCCATCATGGAAGAATTACATTATAAATAATCCAAAAGCAAAGGAAAATCAAGAGTTATGTGGATTCCCAAGTCTCTTTTAAAAGGCTTGAACAAAAAGGAAAAATCAGAATTGGCATCCAAGCTTCCAAAGGCTTCCACTTCATCTTCTTCCACACATTGTCCATCTTCTAACTCTATTTTGGGTCCTCATGTCCCAAAATCTATTACCTTGAATACTTCCTCCATCTTGGGTCCTTGTGTACCAAGATCCCTACCCATTCATACCTCAAAAACTCAATCCGTACACTACCATTCAAAGAGTGTGTTGATGTTGATCTTGTCACCTACTATCCTTCCATATTGGGTCCTTACATTCCTTCTTTTCCTCTCATCCAGTCCATTGCATAAAATCTTTGGCTTCCATCTTCCTTATTCTCCATTTCATCACCCTATCAACATCTTTGAGCATACTTTTAGTGTTCTTGGCCTGTCATAGAATATCCTTCAAAGAAGCACTATCCAAAGAGAAAGATAAGCACTATCCAAAGAGAAAGATGCATAAGTTCCTCCTTAAAATTTGAAAAAGAAAAAGAAAAAAACTGAAAAAAATGAAAAAAGTGCCTCGGTGAAAACCTGGTAAATAGGCACCTTGGTAGAAAAATTAAAGAGAAAAATATTCATCCTATGGTGAAAACCACTTCTTATGGCACCTTGGATAAGTACTGTGATGAAAACCTGGCAAACAGGCGTTATGTGTAATTCCTTCTACTTGCACTCTTCACTTGGGGGCAAGTTCCTTCCATCACATCTTTCATCCATTTTCCATTCTGTGATCTTGACAAGGTTGGGCCTTTTCATGAACAAATTGTATATCTTTCTCACTTGCTCTTATCTATTGCACATTATCATGATCTTTCTTATTCCAAGCCAAAATTCACTACACCATGCCTTATCTTGATGATGTTGTCCTATTAGTTGACCCCTTGGTCTTGATCAAAAGGAAGAACATAATAAAATGAAAAAAAAGTTCTAAAGAACTCTCTTGACATGTCCACTCTTTTGGACTACATGATATCCTACATAATTTTTATGACATAAGGTAATTATCCTATCTAATATTTAGCACCGCTTCGTGAGCCTACATTGCTATATTATTTTTCCCTAGCTTGGGTAATCTTGAGGAGACTGTCCTTGAGGGTGGCATTCACTTGCTTCCTCCACCTTTTCCAATCCACTTCTGAGATATCAATACATCCGTAACACCCTACACTTTCTAGACATTGGGGGCACACAAATGTGATCATGCTTGAGAATTGGTAATCTTTTACAAATCTTCTATACACTAGCAATCAGGCGTCACTTGTGTTCTGCGCTCCATCTATCAAAGCATTACTAATACTAGACCTTCATAATTTTTCTTGTGCTCAAACGTTGACTTCATTTCCTAAATTTTTGATGTATAAAAGTAAGTGCAAGATGAAAATAGGAGGGATGAACTCGCCTTGAAGCTAGGAAAAGAGGAGTAAGCTTCAGATCAAGTTTTGACTATTGCACAACTATCAGAATCAGAAATAGTTCTGGATCTGGCACTCTGACACTTGTAACTTTTGACTCTAAAAACTATGGATCCAAAGGGCTATGTCAAATAAAGTCGACCTTATCCAGAAAAGTCAACTTTGTCCTAGATACTCTAAATCTGATGAAATCTGTGAAGGATTTGCTACTAGTTATGTAACTCTCAAAATCAAGATCCAAAACTCTTAAAACCTATTCCTACACAAAATAAGAAGGGGATAAATTTTGTGCAAAGGGGATTGCCTTGGTCAATCCCCTGTATAGTAATTAACCTTGAAATGAAATAGAAATTTCATAAGGAAAGTAATGTAAACAAGATAAATGTCAGATTTACATTGTATGAAAAATCTTCATGGATGGATGTAGAAATCAGTCAAATCCATGAAGCTGCTTGAAATTTATGTTTGGAATGTGTTGTAGAATCAAGGATGCCTTAACAAATGTGTGGATCTACACTTCCCAATCCTGGATCTTGAATGAGTATATGCTTGAAATCTTGAATAGAGAAAAGGAATAGATCTTCTTGCTTGCTTGAGAGTTTCTCTACTTGGCCATCATGGGAGATACATTTGAATCAATGAGAGAATATTACCTTTCCTTGAATGGAACTTGAAGAAATGGAGACTTGGAGATCTTGAATTGGATGCTTGCCTTCAAATATTAAATCTAAATCCTCGAAAATATTGATTGCACTTGCTCTTGAAATCACCAATATCTTGGATTTCGTGCACATAATTTAATAGATGGTCATGGATGTCAAAATGAGAGGCCTTCCTTCCCTTTTATACTCATTTTAGGATTCATTATTGTCAGGCCAACCAAAAATAAAGTTTAGGAAGAAAAACCTCTGCATTAGGCCCAGAGCCCACTTGGATTCAATGCCCTAGGACAAGACCAAATTGGGTCGACATTCAAGAGACTACAAAGAAAAATGAAAAATTCAAGAGACTACAAAGGTCCACAAAGAGGAACATAATATCAAATAAAATATGGGTTCCTAAATCCATCATGGAAGAATTACATTCTAAATAATCCAAAAGCAAAGGAAAATCAAGAGTTATGTGGATTCCCAAGTCTCTTTTAAAAGGCTTGAACAAAAAGGAAAAATCAGAATTGGCATCCAAGCTTCCAAAGGCTTCCACTTCATCTTCT
>MU224756.1:301543-321798 GCA_018584345.1 Thuja plicata
AATGAGTCCCTCAACTCATTAATGATCTCTCTCTCTCTCTCTCTCTCTCTCTCTCTCTCTCTCTCTCTCTCTCTCTTCTATAAATAGAAACCATTTTTGAGAGAAAATAAGCCTTCATCCTATATTGTAAATGCATTGTTATGCTACTGGAATAGACTTAGACTCATACTTCATTTCGTAGTTCATGCCCATGCATGGTTATTATCTCCATTTTTAGACTAATATGCATTGCTCATTGAATAATAGCTTGTTTTAAATCAAATCTTTCATGCTAGGTTGTTTATGTCACTGGTATTTAGCATAATCTAAGGGCTTTTATGTTACATGCTACACTCATCCTAGTTAGAAAGCAATAGGTCGATATTAGTTGGTTTTACATGCTTATCTAACCTCTTTTTGAACTAATGCAATGATCTATTGAAGTGCTGTGTTGCAGATAACATGTGCACAAATATACACACATAGATGCCACTTGTTAGAAGTGTGGTGTTTGTTGCACCAAAAGATTGACTTGTCTATGCCTGATACCACCACTATACTTATTGAATCCACAATAGGTGGTTAGTCCCTTGTCACAAATACCAAGGGGAGTGTTAACCATTTTTCCAATAGTGACTTGCGCATTGGGTAGTCATAATGCTTGTAAATCTTATATTCTAGTGAATTAAGCTTTTTATACTTGCATACTAGCATAAAGTATTTTTAAAGGAGAACAAAAAAATCTTTAAATCTTGTAAAATATTGGTCTAAATTCAAAAACTATACTGAACATCATGTACTTAGTGAGTTTTATAAATTAAACACAAAGAAGATACATATTGTATCTCTTGTTCTATAGAGGTCCCTATCCTAGGGCACTCTAAAAAATGATAAATTTTGAAAAATATTTTCATTGCAATTATCCATATTATCTAATCTTGTTCAATTGTACGTAAGTGCTCATGGCTAAAATCTAAAGGACGTTGCTTTGATCCCAAATCAAGAAGAGGAGGAAAATATGGCTTAAGAAACTCAAAATTGAAGAGTGAATATAATTATACATATTATAAAATGTTAATAATTAAGGCATTCTCAGTAGATGTGTATAAAATTCTGCATGGACTACAATATAGAGTTTGCATCTCTTGATGTATACCCCTATTTAACATTCCTTTTGAAGGTATAACTAGAATTTATCCTAGAATATGAGGGAGAGAGGTATAGAGTAAGATTCATGTTACTTTTAGTTCTACTATTGGTGTGACATATTGTACTTTATTTTATGGTGAATGCTTTCAATATTTTCCTGAAGATTTTTAATATCAAAATTTCCCTCTTCTTATGTGAAGAAATACACAAGGTGGTAAGTATTAGGCTATTTTTAAGGGTGTAAGTTACAACCCAATACATGTCATAAAATAACTATAACTTGTAGAACTAATGTAAACATGAGGGTGTAGAGCATGTTGTCACTCCAACTCTGTAGATGTGCATGGTTGTAGATGCATGAAAGATACACTAGTGTGTAATTAAACCCATCATTTATCCATCAATAATTGAATAAAAATATGCATATAGATTAGTTTCGTGTCCATTCAATCACACAAGGACTCCCAAAATGTACTCAAATGACATAGGTTATGATTACATGTTGTGGATATAGATTGAGTAAAGTGTACCCAATCTAAAAAATATGTTTTATATTAATCTTCATCACTAATATTGAATTAAAAAGTTGATATATTATATATATAGAATTGGACAAAGAAAATAAACCTTATATGAATGGATTTTAAGAATGTTAAAGAATGATATTAGTTCAAACATTTATTTTTAATTGTTAACACATTTTCCCTATGTAATTGACAATGTTTAGTTATGTTTTTTGACAATTATAAATCTTTGGTCTAGATGTATATCTATGTTTAAGAAACTGTGGTCCTACAATATATATTTGATAATCCACTATGTACGAAGGGAGGTATATAAATTGTTTTGAAAAGTTTAGGCCCCTATGTTTATTTGGCAATATTGAGAAAGAGAAAAAAATAATAAATTGATGCAAAGTAGTTAATGTTTAATGCAAACCAAAACAACCACAAGTTTAGTATAATACTTTTTAAACCTAATTCAACAAAGATTAATAATTTATTTTGGTTCCACACCAAAATTGAACTATGGATAATGTTAAATGAGATTGATGTTTGTAATATTTAGAGTAGCATTGCCTTTCTATGTTGTCCTTTTAATTATTGGAAGTATATGTATATTAATGTCCTTAAATACACAATCTTAGACACCTAATTGGAAATGTTTGCCACCTATATCAAAATGTAATAGTGAAATCTTGGGCTTGTCAATCTTAGAAAACATAGAATTTTGACTTTTTAAAGGAGGCCAATTTAAAATGGGAAATACATTGGAAAGTGGGTGAAACATATTCAAAAGCTAGAATATTTTATATATTAAAATATAACATTTAAAATTAAGGGTTATCAATGTTTCAAAAGATCAAATTATATATGAAAAATCGTTTATTAATGATACGCATGAAAAACACGAAAAAGATAAAGTCTATTTTTCCTCCTCTAAAATCAATAATTTAATTGTTAAATCATTAAGATGTTCAATTAATTATAGAAGTACTCAAAAATTTTAAACTTATAAAATTGAAAACTATTAGAATCTTAAACTTTACGTAACTTAATAATCAAAAGTAAAATTTAACCAATAAAAATGAAATAATTATTTATTATCTTTTAATACTATTAAAATATAAAATCATATAAACCCTAAAAATATTGATATTTAAATCAAATGATTTGGTACACTGTCCCTACAATATCTTTGACATGAAATTTGAGCCACTCTACGGAAGGATGATGGCTAAATTGGAGAGCGCACTCGTTTATCAGCCATTAAGCACAGACCCAACCGTGAGTCAAACCATGAGCTTTCCTTTCACACCTCAACTCCATTAAAACTCTTAAATCTCTAACTTTTCTTTTCGACAATATCCAGTGATGAAATTATTACCGTATGATTACGTGATATTCGACAAAAATCATTCTTTCTATCTTTTTTCTTTCCCTAAACTTGACAGAAAAGTATTTATCACCGTTTACGGTTGAAAATAGAGATCAGAATTACCAAATTGAAATGCATCATAGAAAGGATATCAATGACATTTTATCTAAGGCGTACACAAGCTGAGAAAAGTTTTTCACAGGCAAAGAATAATTTATGTTTACCCAATTTAGTGGGGACAGTTTTGGAAAATTAATTTCTTTTAATATAAGAGCAAGAGATATAATGAACTTGAACTAAGTTAAGGAGAGGTTAACTAAATTTAATATTGTCAAAATGCATTTGAATAATCTCTTTAAAAACTCTTCATCGGAGTAATTCATAATCTTATACATATTTAATTTAAATTAATAGAAGAAAATTATATTAAAAAAAGAGATAAAAGTAAAATTTTGGAGGTTGAAGGGAAAAATAAATTTTATCATTTTTAATCTTTTTATTGTAAAATTTTATTTTTGGCTTTTTGAAGTGTGAGAAAATAAATATTTTTAAGAATTTCTTTATTTCAAAATTGTTAATAAGATTGAATTGCTGTGTCATATATTTGTCAAAGTAGATATACTCTAGTGCATTGAGATTATTGAGCTTCCGAGGAAACCCTTGTCATTATAGAGTAGAGGTATGAGTTCCTATCAATCTTTTCTGAATCTTCATGCTTCTTCCATTCATGGAATTTAACCAATTAATTAGAAATAAACAACTAAATAGATAGATTCATTACAAGACCCATTAAATGGGTCCTAATTTTGAGCTTCAAGGGGCCAATAGGCCATGCACGATCTACAACAATGAAAAGTCTTACTTGAAGCAACACTATTGCTAAATAATTAATATAATTTCTAATTAAATAATATTTGAGATGAGAGGATTGGATCCCTATCTATTAATAGATGCTCCTAAAGTTTTGTTCTATTTGAGAAGTGAAATAAAACTTATGCTAAAAGTAAAAAAAGGTAATAGGGCCATCTTGGATAGAGAAATTAGCTTGGCTATCAAAGTAGAGCTTCACAACTCATGACAAAATATTCAACATAGATAGACATGCATACACTTAGTAAAATTACCTAAGACAACTCAAATTTTGTAGGATTAAATACTTTATTATTGAGTTCATCAATTATTTTACAATTGTATTCATATGTGCTAAGGAAACAAGCTTAATGAGTTACTTACATAACAAAAATTAGGAAGAACCCTTCATTAAATAATTAGATGCAAAAGATCATCTATAATGATATTGACCATGAAGAAACACTCAAACCATCATGTTCAAAGGATTTTATACTCAAGCTTTATAACTTGTACTAGGTATGCATGCTATTATTTATATTTATTCTACCCAATCCACAATGATTTTCACCCTAGTAATGTATAATTTGAATTTAAATTCTAGCAAAGAGAATAAATTTCATAAGTTTAGCATATTGATGCTATTTTTTGATGAGTGGGGTAAGTTCTGTAACCTCTAGGCAACCTGTTTCTTCAATTTCATAGTCTATTATTACACTTTAATAATATTGGTACATAGACCTAGTCATTTATGCATAATTTGGTAGATGGTCAAGAATAATTAATGATACTGAACTATAAATTTTAAAATACCATAGTGGAGCAACCCTACCATGACTATTATAGCACAAGAGAGTCCTTAAGAAGATGTGGGAAAGTTGTATGCTAAAATTATTTAGATACATTGGTTTATTACATGTGGGTTATTATATGAGATTACATTTTTAAGCTTGGACATCCACTATATGTTTTAGAAACTTTCTCAATTCTTCTTGCAAGGTTTCAAAAAACTTATGTGTTCTTTATTAAGAAATGAATTAAATTAAATTGATGACACAAGTGGGGCCTCATTATACCTATTGTATCATATGAAATGGTGAGCAATGTTATGGAGGAAGATCACTCATTGCATCAAATGGATGGAGGGGATATGATACACTAGGAACACCCCCAAATGCTCACCTTCAAACCTAAATCAGATTACCACAACCCAAAATGATGAAGGGGTGCTAATGGAAGATCTAGATTTGAGGATGAAGTGTGAGTTGGGGATGGGTTCCTTTAATATCCAAATGTCTATGATATGTAAAAATGATATGAAAATCTATGAAAGGAATTGATACTATGATAAATGAAATGACAACTAGCAAGATATGATATAATTTTTGATGTATAAAAATAAGTGCAAGATGAAAATAGGAGGGATGAACTCGCCTTGAAGCTAGGAGAAGAGGAGTAAGCTTCAGATCAAGTTTTGACTATTGCACAACTATCAGAATCAGAAATAGTTCTGGATCTGGCACTCTGACACTTGTAACTTTTGACTCTAAAAACTATGGATCCAAAGGGCTATGTTGAATAAAGTCGACCTTATCCAGAAAAGTCAACTTTTTCCTAGAGACTCTAAATATGATGAAATTTGTGAAGGATTTGCTACTAGTTATGTAACTCTAAAAATCAAGATCCAAAACTCTGAAAACCTATTCCTACACAAAATAAGAAGGGGATAAATTTTGTGCAAAGGGGATTGCCTTGGTCAAGCCCATGTATAGTAATTAACCTTGAAATGAAATAGAAATTGCATAAGGAAAGTAATGTAAACAAGATAAATGTTAGATTTACATTGCATGAAAAATCTTCATGGATGCATGTAGAAATCAGTCAAATCCATGAAGATGCTTGAAATTTATGTTTGGAATGTGTTGTAGAATCAAGGATGCCTTCACAAATGAATGGATCTACACTTCCCAATCCTGGATCTTGAATGAGTATATGTTTGAAATCTTGAATAGAGAAAAGGAATAGATCTTCTTTCTTGCTTGAGAGTTTCTCTACTTGGCCATCATGGGAGATACATTTGCATCAATGAGAGAATATCACCTTTCCTTGAATGGAACTTGAAGAAATGGATACTTGGAGATCTTGAATTGGATGCTTGCCTTCAAATATTAAATCTAAATCCTAAAAAATATTGATTGCACTTGCTCTTGAAATCACCAATATCTTGGATTTAATGCACATAATTTAATAGATGGTCATGGATGTGAAAATGAGAGGCCTTCCTTCCCTTTTATACTCATTTCAGGATTCAATATTGTCAGGGTGACTACAAATAAAGTTTAGGAAGAAAAACCTCTGCATTGGGCCCAGAGCCCACTTGGATTCAATGCCCTAGGACAAGGCCAAATTGGGTCAACCTAGTCTAGGACAAGGTTGACTTAGTTCGACCTAGCCCTGACATTGTTAATTTCAAAGTAGAGCCAGGTCTTGGGGACTAAAAAGTTTCGGGGAAAGAAAATGAAAGATGCGGGAAATCAAGCATAAAGATATTTAGATCTTGAAATCACTAAAATAGGGGTCTAATAGGTCCTAAAGCCACAAATAATGGGTCCTAAATTTATAGGATGGTACACCTATTTTTTTTGCTTCATTTATAATAATAGGTCTACTTATGCTAGGTTTCATAATGCAAGGGCTCCTTAAGAGAATACGTTATACTTTCTTAAAAAAGCTTATAAATAATTATATTTAATTTAACTTGGAGCATAAAATGGTCGATTCTTATTGAGGCTCAACATCTATCAAAATATATATAACTAAAATTGCAACAAACAAAATAAAGATTGTAAATGTTGCAAGGAATATTTATATATTTGATGTAAATGTAAAATGAATTTTTTACTTATTGTGAAGGATTCACTATAGCTTTGACAACTCTCAAGGGTCATTTTTCGTGTAGAACGAAAGTTTTCTTGAAATATATCCAGAAAGAGTAGAGGGAACTAAGTGTAAAAGAATTTTAATTTTTTTGAATAATACACTCACCTCTTAGAGATTGTCCATGGATTACATGATCCTTCCCTATTCATCATCCTTTGGTTGGATATCTTTTTTTAAAAATTAGTGTGCACACTCTAAATCCAATGCATCATCACATATGAGCTATTGAGGTTGAGAGTTGGTCTCTAACACTCGCATCTTGAGTTCCATAATTGGCTTAATTATTTTCAATATTTCCTCAATTGATATGTGAGGTTCATACCTTATCAATCTTGGATTCATCTTAGAATTTATTCGTTATTTTGTTTTAGGATGTGCCTAATAGAAGTACCTCATCATTTGAACCCATAGAGAGATGAGATTGTTCTTAATGAGTAGATACATATAGTTTTGTATATCTACTAATCAATTTACCCACAACTCTCAATTTTGCCTTGCACTCTTAGATCATTGAATCCTTATTAGAGATATCATTTATCAACTGAGATGTAGGGGACCTACTCTTTATCTTGATTAAGAGGAATTATATTTTAGCTACATGAGAGGGACATATGAGGCTGATGCATTTTTGATGAAGGATATATGCAGGTATAACATATATAATGTGTTAATCTCATTTCTAACTATGAAGTGGATGACCTCAACATACTCAGTAAATATAAATGATGAATTGAGGCTGATATATTTTTATTCAATCTTTTTCTAGTCTAGCTCAAAAGAGATGATGAAAAGATCCTCCAAGCCTACTAATATCTTGATTACTTTTAAGTTTTCCTTTGAAGCACTAGATTTCAATTTTCACTACTATTAAAATTTTCTCTAGGTCATTCTTTGGTGTATGACCTTTGATTGTTTATTTATCTCTCTCCCTATATATTTGGAGTGTGATGAATTGATTGTATTATGTTATTGATTTAGCATTCACATATTAACTCATTTGAAGATAGTAGAAGTACCTTATTTCTTTTCCATTTAATATTTTAGCTCTTCTCATTTCTTGGTAAAGAAGTCTATGGTTGATCTCTTCCTTATGCTTTCTTCCTTAGCAAGAACGAGATCTAATATAGCCTTAGTGTAGGTCCCCATTGGGCTGCTAAGCTTATTTTGGCTAGCAGCCGCAGCTCAATTTGATTTGGTGGCCCCATGATTATGAAATTATGTTGCTTATCTTTTGAGTAGTTATCTTAAAATCTATTTTTAAACAAAATCACTAATAAAAAAATATTTAGAGAAAAAAAAGAGACAATGAAATGAGGGAAAACAATTTTTGGAGCCATGTGTTGTTTTTCCCAATATAAGCAGTTGCTACTTATTTCTAGTCATTTAAAATATACATGGGAATACTGTAGCTGCTTAAATTGAAGCAAGCAATTAGAATTTTAAGCAAAAAATAAAGCTGCATGGACTATGCCTTTTACCTTGACATCCCTACCACTTATGTTAATTTTTCCCATTTAAAAATTTATAAGCTACATATTATTTTATTAAATCTATTTTTCGTACCCTAAATTTTATCTTCTAATCTTTATAATTTATAGATAGAAAAATAATATATTTCACAAATAATATAATAATAACAAAAACAACATTTTGCAAACATAAAATATTTTAAAATGTCCTAACAATTTGAAAAATAGATAAAAAATTCTGTCCATGTAAACTCAATGTAAACGAGGGCTACATATGGCAGACAATTTATATGGGCCCTCTCCCCACGTAAGCAACCGATAAGATTTCTCAGCCAAAGGGAACTTCTTAAGGAATAGATTTGTTAAGATACGGACTCTTTAAAACTCCAAATTCTGGCCATTTAACCAGTAGAATAAGACTCATAAAATTCACATATTTAATACTAAACTGGTATTTAATTAACCCGTGCTACTATTCATCTTTTAGAATAGATGGCCCCTCTCCTCACCATGTGTTAGCAGTATCTGAGAGTAACAAGCAGCCGTCAGACTTTAAATCGAATCCTTTGTGCAAAACATTTAGAATGTGAAACGGCAGGTATACAAATCTCTTTCAAACTAAAGATGCTATTCTGACCGTAAGTACTAGACATTTCTGTGAAAGTAAAAGTTACTTCCGTTTCTCTCGCTCCATATCTCTGAACGTGAAGCCACATATATGACCCTCTTCCTAGTTGTATCTCATATCTAATCTTTCCATTATCTGATTTTAATTTGCTGCTTGTCCAGTTGATTTCTGTGATTTCTTATCTATAACCCACTTATGGAATCAATGATGATTGACCAAGAGAGCTGGGTTATTCAAATCAAGGAAAGCCTGCAAATACATGGCGAAAAAGAGGAAGAGGGGGAGATTTCTGTATCCATTTATGGTGTCCCAAAGGAATTGCTGGCAGTGAAGCCAGAAGCATATATCCCAGAGTGCGTCTCCATTGGACCATATCACCACTGCAGATCCAAACTGTACGGAATGGAAAGATATAAACTGTCTGCTGGGCGAAGATATCAGAAGACGTTACCCAGTGATTGCAATTTCGAATCTGTAGTTGAAGAGGTGAAGAAGTACGACTGCCAAATCAGAAACTGCTACCACAAATATCTGGACTACAAAGACGAAGCCCTTGCATGGTTCATGGCTCTGGACGCCTCCTTCGTGCTTAACTGCTTGCAGTTCTACGAAAAACAGGCGATTCACCAGGCTGATTCATCACGTGGGTCTTCGGGAAAAGTTCTAGAACTTTCTGGAAGAAGCGCAGTCCACAATGCAATAATGAGAGATCTGATGATGCTCGAGAATCAGATACCGTTGTTCCTCTTGCAGAAGCTTCTGGAAATCCAGTTGGGTTCTCAAGACAAAGCCGAAGAAAGGCTCTGCAATCTGGTAAGTCTTGCATGTAGAGAATGGTCGCCATTTATGTTGAATACTTCAAGGCTGAGAATAAAAGACAATGGTCACCATTTATGTCACATACTCGAGGTGCTCTACCACTCCATTGTCCCTGAAACAGCCATGGAGGAAACAATTTCTAAGGAGGACGAAGATGAGAAGATTTCGCTGCCTGATTCAACCCATGTAAAACGCGCTCTGAAAGCAATAAGGGAGGCTTTCTCGTCCTTAAACATTAGCCCTGTTCAACTTGCCCCGGCAATTTCTCAGCGTTTCCTGCAAGCACGGCCCGTCAAGTTAGTGAAGAGTCTTTTTTCCAGTTTTCAGAATATTTCAGTCCAGAGCGAAGGTGAAAAGGATGAGATAAAGGATGAGGAAAAATACGGGGAAGGAGGATCTTCCTCTGTGGAAACTCCTCCTACACGAGACGAACTAGAGATGCCCTCAGTCTCGGATTTAAACTCCGCAGGAGTAAAATTCCTTCCAACTGAAGGAGACCTTACTACAATTCGCTTCGACCCGGTCAGTGCAACTCTTTATCTTCCCAAATTGAGATTGGATTCCAACACAGAAGTGGTTCTCAGAAATCTGGTGGCTTTCGAAGCTTCGGCGGCTCCTGGTTCGTTGATCTTCACTCGCTACACAGATTTCATGAACGGCATCATCGACACAGACGAAGATGTTGGGCTGCTGAGGAAGAGCGGGATTATCTACAATCACCTGGCAGACGATGGGAAAGTGGCGAGCCTGTGGAACGGGATGGGGAAATGCGTAAAATTGACAAAAGTTAGGTATTTGGACCAAATTATAGCAGATGTCAATAAACACTATAACAAGAGATGGAGCGTTGCTGTAAAGGAGTACATAAAGAGGAACATATTTGGTTCATGGCAGTTGCTCACTGTTCTGATATCTGGGATACTTCTGCTTCTCACCTGCTTGGAGTCGTTTTGTTCTGTCTATGACTGTAAGCGATGGTGGAATAGCACTAGTTTTTCGCAGGACTGAGAAAATTTGAAGCACTGTTAGACATCTGGTCGAATAAATTACCCTTTGGAAGCACGGGTAGACATCTACTACTTTGTCTGTCATTGAAAAAGATATCTATACAACTTTGTTTTCTTTATAAATGCCATCCATTCAATAAATAGAAACTTATATATTATTTCATTTGTCAATAGTTACATCACTCCTTGGGTATTTTCTCAACGCCATCTGCTTACTCTTCACCGGAGAACCCTCCTCGGGATACCTTCAAGTAGAACCAAGTTTGGATGCCCAAACATATTCCCAAAACGAATTGTTTTTGGTGGATTGGTGCCCATCACAATATCCTCACAATATCCTCACTATTGTTAAGCTTGATAAAGAGGGTTCATGTTTCTTAATAGATGTTCCTTATGTTATGCTGATTTTGAAATTATTGATCATATTTTGTTTCATTCTTCCTATTCTTCCTATGCATGCTTGGAATGTCTGGTAAATTTTTTATTCACCTCATCTGTTAGCTGGACTCTTCTAGGTAATATAGGAGTTTTTTTTGGGTAGCTAGAGTTGTTGCCCTTCAATCATCTTGTCATCAAAGATCTTTAGAAATAAATCCCCCCTTTCATCTCTTAGGGCTTATGGAAGGAGAGAAATAATCAAATTTTTAGAGAACAAGAAAGGACTTGTCTAGAGTTCTTTATAGATACCAAACATTATATTCAATAGATCATTGATGCTACTTCCTAAGGTTATTCCCATATTATGCCAAGCTACAAAGAACTCAGGATCACGATTTTTTTGGGGATAAATCAAAACCTAACCAATTTTGACTAGGCTAAAATCATGCTCATTAAGATGAGTAAATGACATCCTACAAAGGAAGTTAAATTAAACTTTGATGGATCTCCAAAGTGGATTCTTAGAATCTCAGGAGGGGGGAGTGATAAGGGACAACTGTGAGAGAGTAATCGAATGCTATGGTAATATTTTGGGCATTGAATCAAATAATAGAGCTGAAGCCATTGCGGCTTGGAGGGGTATAAAAAGACTAAATGAGTTCAAGGTACAAAAAATCATTTTGGAATGTGACTCAAATTTAATTGTTACAATACTTAATGGAGAGATTGTTGATTCTAGTGGGAATTAAGAAGCATGGCGGAGGAGAGTAAGTTTATTTTTAAGAGCTTTCATTAAATCCAAGGTCCTCTATGTCTATAGGGAAAGTAATAAAGTTAAAAGCTAAGTAGATTTCAAATGTCTATTATATTTGATGAAAGGTTACCAGCTAGGTAAATTTCAAATGTGACTTAATAATACTCTCATAGGTTGGAGTTCTTTCTCAAAGTTAAATTTTATAATGATGTTGTGCCTTGTCATGATAATGTGGCTTATTGTATCCCTAGTCGATTCTTTTAACATGAGTGGAAAAGTTAGACCTAACAATACAACTAATTCTTTAAATGATTACAAATAAACTTCCTTTGATGACTTTTCTCCAAATTGAACTCATGCGGATGGGGGCATGAGTAAGGCAATGTTGGGAAAGAGGTAAAACTAATTATTAATATGGTCACATATGAGAATGTGATGTTTGGTAGTGGAAAAATCTTCTTGTTCCATAAGAAGTGTTGGGTTTTTTTTAAACAAATCATGGTCTCTATCTATTTTCTCATTTAAAAATAGCCAATGTCATCCCAAGTATTGAAACTTATCGAGGTTACATAAATTCATTCAAAATATTAAGGAAAAATTCATGGGTGTCACTATGAAACACTTTGAGCCAGAAAATCCCAATGAGCCAATGCAAAATGATGATATTTGGAAGTTGTTCAAAACTGTTGAAATTTTTCATTTCTTTAAAGCCACACAAGGGTATAATAATATCCTTAACACAAAATTATCCTATTCCTGAAGGAAGGGTGAGGTATATATCAAAACTATATAGTTTAATGTTACCCCTGATCTAATTGTTGAGGTGACAAAGCTATAATATGATTGCTTAATATTGGTCAATAAGATCTTCGGAGACTATAAGGAGTTTATCAAGAAATTCTTTGAGAAGGGTGAGGGATCGTCTAAATTACAAAATGAGTATGATAGATCTATCGTTGCTCATTTTATGCCTTGCTTAGATTTTGATTTATGTAATATATGACCCTTGAGATTAGGTATACCAATGTTCATGGTTAACTTTCCAATTGTAAATCACATCATGCACAAGGAGAAAATCAACATACCCTTCTAGCTTTATTCCTCTTGATGTGCTAGCATTGACAAGAGTGCATCTCTCCCTTTGCATGAATACCTCATATTTTCTCTATATAAGCATACTTCTTCTTAGTCTTTGCACCATTGAAGGCTACTTGTGTATATCGAGAACCCTTGCAACTCTAGTATCTCCATCAAAATTGAGCCCATTGAAAGAAAACCCCACACCTTGGAGAGAGACCTAATATCTCACAAAAGAAAAATGGAAAAATTAACAAGGACCCTACTAAGGATACTCTTTAAATTGCACTACTAAAAAATACCCTTGAAAAATGAAAGGCCTTTGAGTCTAAACAAGGTCATTCTAAGGCTAGGAAACTAGATTCTAAATCAACCAAATGAAAAAATATCACCACTGATTTGTGGACACTAACCTGGAAAAGAAAGAAGAAGAGAATAATAAATAGGGGTTGGTTAAATATGATACTAGTACATTGGAGGGCATATGTTAGCTAGAATTTTGGAGATGGATACCAAGGGTAAGGAGATCTCTAAGGATGAGAAGAATGTTGATATCCGTTCAAAGGTGGAATTTATTATTGAAGCTAATAATTTTAGTGACGATTAAGATAATGAGGAATACAATGTTCAAGAGAGGGAAATGAGGATTTTTTAGTGGGGACAACATTATTTCTAAAAATGTAGATGAAGCTGACGAGTACCATATGGGTCAAGACATTAAAATTCTTACGGATACAGAGGAAGTTGTGAAAAAGACCTATGCAAAGTTTCAAGAGATTGTTGGAGACCCTCAAGAGATGAAATGTGATTATGAATTGGTACCCAACCTTAAAGCCCTAAGAGTAGGACATGCATGTCAGGTTGATGGACTTGGAAACTAGCTGAGGAGTTGATAACAAGGTGAAAATAGTTGGGGAATGCAGTGAATATACTTTCTATGATTACTGATGGTATTATACATAGGATGACAATGGGCATGGTATCTAGTCAAAGAAAAATTAAGGAGCTAAATAAAAATGTAAGGGAAAAGAAAGGAATATATTGAGGAAAAACCAAAGCCATGATTCCTTACAAGGATATTGGAAGGATAATTTGCAAATGCTAGCTAAAAGCTATAGACTTATCACTCATCCCAAAATTTAAGCCTTTTTCTTTCATTTATTTTTTTCTCTTTAGCTTTTGTAGGCTTATGAGCCATCTTTAGTTTATCCTTATATTTAAATAGCAACACTTATAAATGAAGAATAAAACTTATGTAAATAGAAGATATAAAATAGGTATAACTATTTTCTCTTCTTACTAAGCTACAAAATGATATATGTGGGGCCATGTGATATGACACATAAAAGATAGGGACTTGTACATTGGGTAGTCATAATGCTTGTAAAGATTATATTCTAGTGAATTGTGCTATTTATACTAGTGCCTTAACATAAAGTATTTTTAAGGAGAGCACAATCTTATTTAAATCTTATACAATTATGGTCTACATTAAGAAATTATGCCTAGCATCATGTACTTAGTGAGCTATAGAAATTAAACGCAAAGAAGATAAATATTGTAGAACTTGTTCACATAGTTCCCTATGTTAGGCTACTCTAAAAAATGTGATAAGTTTTGGAAAACATTTTCATGGTAATTATTGATATTATCTTGTCTCGTACAATTGTCCATAAGTGCTAATGACTTAAATCTAAAGGACATTGATTTTATCCCAACTCAAGAAGAGGATAAAAGTATGGCTTAAGGAACTCAAAATTGAAGAGTGTATATAATTCCACACATTATAAAATGGTAGTAACTAAGGCATTCTCAGTAGATGTGTATAAAATTATGTGTGGGTTACAGTGTAGAGGTTCCATCCCTTGATGTATACCCCTATTTAACATTTCTTTTGAAGGTACAACTAGCCTTTATCCCCAAACATGAGTGGGAGAGGCATATAGTAAGATTCATGTTGCTTTTGAGTTTTACTGTTGGTGTAATATAATGTACTTTATTTTATGGTGAATACTTTTAATATCTTCCTAAAGATTTTTAAGTTCTATTTTTCCCTATTCTTATGTGAAAAACGACATGACATAGTGAGTATTGGGCTATGTCTAAGGGTGTATGTTAGAATTGAATACATGCCATAAAATAACTATAACTTGTAGAAATAATATAAATATGAGGGTTTAGAGCATGTTTTCACTACATCTATGTAGATGTGCATGGTTGTAGATGCATAAAAGATACAATATTGTATAGTTAAAATGTCCATTTATCCTTCAAGACTTGAATTAGAATAGGTAGATATATTAGTTATATGTCCATGCACTCACATAAGGATCACCAAAATGTCGTTAAAACATATGGGTTACATGATTACACATTGTGGATATAGGTTGATTAATGTGTACCCAAGCTTAAAAATAAGTTTTTTCTCTTGGTCTTGATCGCTAATAATACAATAAAAATTATATATATATATATATCATACATCAAATTTTTATTGGAAAAAGACAAGAATCCTTAGATGAATTGATTCTAGGAATCTTAAAGCATGATATTAGCTCATGCATTTATTTTATCCTTTAACACATTTTCACTATGTAGGTGAGAATGTTCAGTTATGTTTTTCAAAGATCATAATTCTTTGGTTTCTATGTACATCTATGTTTAGGAAAGTGTGGTCCTAAGATGTATATTTGATAGTCCACTATGTACTAAGGGAGGTTTATAACTTCTTTTGTAAAGTTTAGGCCCCTATGTTTGTTTGACAATATTGAGAAAGAGACAAAAAGAAGAAATTGATGCCAAGTAGTTAATGCCTAATGGAACCTAAGACTAGCATACCATTTGAACCTAATTCAAACTAAGATTAATATTTTTTTTTATGTTCCTTCAAATATGAAAATAAATGTAGAGATACATTGAGTTTAAGTGACATGTAACTGAAATTTCTCTCCTTGTAATCGACACCAAAATTGACCTATGGTTAATGTTCGATGAGATTGATGTTTGTAATATTTAGAGGAACATTTCTTTTCTATATTGTCCTTTTAATTATTTAAAGTGCATACATAATAATGTCCTTAAATGTGACCAATTTAAAATGAGAAATACATTTAAAAGTGGGTGAAACATATTCAAAAGGTAGAATACTTTATATATTAAAATATAACATTCAAAATTAAGGTTGATCAATGTTTCAAAAGACTAAATGATATATGAAAATCATTTATTAATGATACGAGGGAAAAAAGAGGGAAAAGTCCATTTTTTTGCCCTAGAAATCAATATATTTTAGTGCTAAATCATAAAAAAATTGATTAATTCTAGATACAGTCCAAATTTTTAAACATGTAAGGTTGAAAACTGTAGAAGAAATATTTGATTCTTAAACTTTAAATAACTTAATAATAAAAAAAATTTAACCAATAAAAATAAACTAACTATTTATTATCTTTTAATACTATTAAAATATAAAATCATAAAAACCCTAAAACTAATGACATTTCTATAAAATGATTTGAGAGAGTTAAAGTGTAGGTACACTATTCCTACTATATATTTGACATGAAAGTTGAGCCGCACTATGGAAGGATAATGGTTAAATTGGAGAGCGCACTCATTTTTCAGCCATTAAGGAAAGACCCAACCGTGAGTCAAATCACGAGCTTTCCATTCACACCTCAACTCCATTAAACAATTAAATATCTATCTTTTCTTTTTGACATGATCCAGTGATGGAATTATTATCGTATAAGTCTGTGAGCTTCGACAAAATTTATTCTTTCTATATATTTTTTTAATTCCATAAATTCTTTCCCTGAAATTTGACAGAAAAGTATTAATCAACGTTTATGGTAAAAAATAAAGCTTAGAATTAGGGTAAGTGCAATAAGTTGGGTATCAATTGGGCGGAAGTCTTGTGGACTTGAAAATTGCCGCTAGAAATAAGCACCCATTTTGAAAAAAATGGGCACCCGCCTTAGGCTCGGACACTCGATCCAACATTTAAAAAATGGGCACCCATCTTAGGCTCGGACACCCGATCCAACATTTAAAAAATGGGCACCCATTTTTTACCCATTTTGAAAAAAATGGGCACCTGTCTTAGGCTTGGAAGCCCGATCCAACATTTAAAATATGGGTGCCCATTTTTTAATTTTTAAATTTTTTTTTTTAAATTATATTTAAGAAACTCATTTTTACATGCCGATTTATTATATTTAAGAAATAGGTGTAATAGATGAAAATGGGGGTGTTTAGGAATTTTACGAATATGTAAGGGGATAAGATGATTTGATTATTAATTGTAGTTTTATTTGATTAAAGTGTGTTGAATTCCTTAACCCTACTTCATATTTACTTGAATTTAATTGATTGTGTATTGCAATTGTGATTAGGGAGAAGATAAGATGTTCCTCTTTTATTCCCAAATGCACAAATGGGAGATCCAAATTGATCAACCCAAAAGAAGGGTTAATGCACAAATGAATCAACTATTCAGAAAGGAGAGTAACAAGAAGGATATCTTAAATTCTATTAATTATATGTATAGAAATGATATATAATAGTAATTGAAGAAATAGGAGAAATGTACTAACCTTGAAATAGTGTAGATCAAAGAATGCTATTTTCTGAGGTCTATAGACTATTTCTCAAAAAACTGACAGTTGATACCGAACCAAAATGTAGAGACGAACAAAACCCAGAAATATTTTTTTGTTTTGATGTCGTCTTATGAAAAAGGTTGACCTTGACCCACAAATGTCAACCCTGACCCAACAATATCGACCCTGACCTACACAGGTTCGATAGAAGATTTGTTCACACCATTCGAAAGAAAGCCGAAAAGGGTATCCAGATATGGTCTCAAATTTGCTGTTCTTAACCTGCACCTGCAAGAAAAAGAGGATTGTTTGTTGTGGGGGAGGGGTTTGCCTTAGTCAAACCCCGATTTAGGAATTAACCTTGAAATCAATAAAATACAGAATGCTAGCAAGTAGTATAATTGAATCTAATAATGAAGCTATGATATTCAATAGATATGTAATTGAAATTCAAATGTATGCAAGTATGTAAGTATGAAAGCAATGGACTTTAGAAACAATAAACCTCCATAAGTGTATGCCTGAAATCCACTTTGAAGAGATGATAAAAGAGTCTTGAGGATGCACAAAGGATCTTGAAGGAAGATCACACCACCATGATGGCTAGATCTAGGGTTTGAATGATGAATCTTGAATGTTTGCACCTAATCCCTTCAACGGATTGAAATATTGAATCCTTGATCTTCAATGCAGAACTTAAATTCTTGGGAGGAAGACTTGAACACCTTGAAAGCTTGGAAATATGTAGAACTTTTTGCTTCTTGACAAAATCTTGATTAGAGCTTTTTTTTGCACTTCGAAGGCTTAGAGAAAATGAGGGAAAGAGGCTTCCTTTTATATGGAATTAGGGAACAATCTTCTAAGGAGTCTGATATAGGATAATTAAATTACAATTAGACCTATGCCCATAGTAAAAGGACCTATATTAAATATAATTTAGGAATCAACGCTTCAGAACCCAAAACATCCGACCCGGAAGCGAGAAAACTGAATGTTGGATGACCCCCGACAGCTGACAAGTTTCCAGTTTTGAAAGGGGGACCCTGGTTAGGGTCGAGGTTGACCCTGACCTAGGTTAGGGTTGAGGTTGAAATTTAAATAGTCAAGGTCAAGGTGGACCTTGACCCAGGGGGCCAGAACCCCTAGAAAATATGCTAGGTGGGGTAGGAGGTGCTCGGAGAGGCCCAATCAGGGTCCTGAATAGGCACAAAAGAAGGAGATGATGCAGAAATGGGAGGATGATATGATGGAGGTCAAAAATGTCCCCTAAGGAGGGCTAAATGTTCTTAACATGGAAGTGCTTCCATTTTAAGATGATACATTAAGCCCCCACTTTAGCAGGAGTACAGAAATCAAATGTGCTCACGGTAAAGTTAGAGGAAAAAAGATCCTAGTGGATTGCAACAAGGTAGAATGTCACTAAGTCAGGGATATGAGCCCCCAAACCAAGGATTCTAACTCAAAATACATACATAAATATATGGAAATAAAGAGCAATCAATCATAGAAAACATACATGACTACATAAGTAAGACAAGAACAACACCATAGATAACATAGCTTCATGATCTAATCCTACTGGCATGAAAGAAAAAGAGAGAAGAGAAAGTGATTACCTCACCTAGTAAGATTACCACCTTACTATGAATCACCACAGAGGGAGAGCCCAATAGGTTCACCCAAAAACTATGCTTGTAATTGTAAATGCACCTTCTGACATCTTTTGAAAATATCCATAGATCAACATTCTTGTATCACTATGAAATATAAAATGCATGTCCATTCAGGATTTAGCAACTTATGTGCGTTACCTTTTGAGGATTTAGCATATTGTAAAAATAAAAAGGGTGCATATCTCTTCAGGATTTAACAACTTATGTGTGTTACCTTCCAAGGATTTAGCAAAAATAAAAGTAAAAATGCATGTCTCTTTAGGATTTAGCAACTTGTGTGCATTACCTTCCAAGGATTTAGCATGCTGCAAAATGTAAATAAATGTAAACTATAGTACAAGGGAGACCCTATATATGACCCCCTCTTTATCATGGCTACCCACTAGGAAGGATAAGGAAGAGAAAGAGAATACCTACTTCACAAGGTAAGGAAATATCCCGCTTTACAACAATGTACGCCATATTCTTAGTGAAGAGTATTGACCCTTACATCCAAGAACATAGATAATCATGAAATTGATATGTCACTTATGGAAAAAGGATCCTCAAAGAGGAAGAGATCTTATCAACAAGAGCCCTACCACAGAGGAGTGCTTAGGTTAAAATGTCATCTTCTAAAGAAAAGAGGGAACATAGATTCAATCAACAAGCCCCCTATAATCAAGAGGAAAAAGAATCCTCAGATGAAGAAATCAAACTCTAACCCAAAGCAAGAGCAAGAGTTTATCAGAAACATAGTTTGCAAAATAAAGAAGAGGTGATGAGCTAAGACAATCACCTCTCATATAAGTCAAAACACAAATCTTTATAAAGAAATAATATTGTAAGATAAACACACGCCACTAAGCTAAGGAAAGTAGCTCCTTAGATAGAGGAAGAAAGAACATACCTTGCCCCCCAAGTGTGTAGGCAAGGGGTTTATTAATCTATATCAAAATATTTTATAGCAAAGAGATATCCTTACAAAACAAATGTTTTTTAGAAAAGATATCACGAGTGATTTATAGGGATAGAATATAGAAAGAATAACCAATTAAACTCAACACAAAAGATA
>MU224756.1:322044-335342 GCA_018584345.1 Thuja plicata
TCTTGGAATTCATTAACTGGACATACACTTTCTTAGCCACATCTTGAGGAGTATCAGGATGATCTAAGGTAGGTGTTGGAAGAAGAATATCAAGAGGAGGATGATAGTTAATATCAGCCACATGAAAATGAGAAGATGAATAACCTATACCATGCATATCATGTTTAGGAGATATATTGATAGGGTTTTTAATGCCATCTTCATTAACACCAAGCCCTAAACCCTTATAACCTTGTTTATCTACTATAGTGTATCCAGTAGTATACCTATCTGGCATAGCATCTATGGGAGATGATTGATTATGATGCTTATGAGAGAATGTTGTGTAAGGTGGAACAATGGTTTTAGGAGAAGTTTCTTTGGATTTCCATTTATTATCACCATGGATAGGATAAGAAGGAGAAGGTAAATCTAGAAATTCTCGCACATCCTCACCTTGTACCATAGTTTGAGCCTTAACAAAAGTATGAGAAGAACTAGGGATAGAAGATGGAAGAATAGGAGTGGGATTATTAGAAATGATTGGATTAGGAAGGTTAAGATTAGGATTAGGAAGATTAGGAAGATTAGGTAATGGAGTACCATCTACCAAATTATTCACATAATCTAAAAGATCAATAAGTCCACTACACAAATCCTTAATTAAAGTTTTTAAAGTAGGGAGACTAGTATTGGTCAATCTTAAAATAGCATAAGAAAGTGAAACATGAAGATTAAAAAACATGATAAAATGGATGACAATCTCATAGACATCATAGGTACTATAAAGAGATGCTAAAAGAAGAATAATGAGAAAAATAACCATACACCAAAAGAATTTCATGATGAAAATGCAAGAAGTGTTTTTGTATATTTTATGAGTATTATGTAAATTCTAATCTAAGATGTAAATCTAACACCAAAGAGGAGTTGTCTATTGTGGGTTCACCAAAATGTAATAGATGAAAATGGGGGTGTTTAGGAATTTTAGGAATATGTCAGGGGATAAGATGATTTGATTATTAATTGTAGTTTGATTTGATTAAAGTGTGTTGAATTCCTTAACCCTACTTCATATTTACTTGAATTTAATTGATTGTGTATTGAAATTGTGATTAAGGAGAAGATAAGATGTTCCTCTTTTATTCCCAAATGCACAAATGGAAGATCCAAGTTGATCAACCCAAAAGAAGAGTTAATGCACAAATGAATCGACTATTCAGAAAGGAGAATAACAAGAAGGATACCTTAAATTCTGTTAATTATATGTATAGAAATGATATATAACAATAATTGAATAAATAGAAGAAATGTACTAACCTTGAAATAGTGCAGATCAAAGAATGCTATTTTCTGAGGTCTATAGACTATTTCTAGAAAAACTGACAGTTGATCCCTTACCGAAACGCAGAGATGAACAAAACCCAGAAATATTTTTCCGTTCTAATGTCATCTTATGAAAAGGTTGACCTTGACCCACAAATGTCAACCCTGACCCAATAATGTCGACCCTGACTTGCACAGGTCTGACAAAAAATATGTTCACGCTATTGGAAAGAAAGCCGAAAAGGGTATCCAGATCTGGTCTCAAATCTGCTATTTTGAACTTGTACCTACAAGAAAAAGAGGATTGTTTGTTGTGGGGGAGGGGTTTGCCTTAGTCAAACCTTGATTTAGGAATTAACCTTGAAATCAATACAACATAGAATGCTAGTAAGTAGTAGAATTGAATCTAATAACGAAGCTATGATATTTAATAGATATGTAATTGAAATTCAAATGTATGTAAGTATGTAAGTATGAAAGAAATGGACTTTAGAAACCATAAACCTCCATGAGTGTATGCTTGAAATCCACTTTGAAGAGATGATAAAAGAGTCTTGAGGATGCACAAAGGATCTTGAAGGAAGATCACACCACCATGATGGCTAGATCTATGGTTTGAATGATGAATCTTGAATGTTTACACCTAATCCCTTCAAAGGCTTGAAATCTTGAATCCTTGATCTTCAATGGAGAACTTGAATGCTTGGGAGGAAGACTTGAACACCTTGAAAGCTTGGAAATATGTAGAACTTTTTTCTTCTTGACAAAATCTTGATTAGAGCTTTTTTTTGTACTTTGAAGGCTTAGAGAAAATGAGGGAAAGAGGCTTCCTTTTATATAGAATTAGGGCACAATCTTCTAAGGATACCGACATAGGATAATTAAATTAAAATTAGACCCATGCCCTTAGAAAAGGACCTATATTAAATATAATTTAGGAATCAATGCTTCGAAACTCGAAACAGCTGACCCGAAAGCGGGAAAATTGAATTTTTGATGACCCCTAGCAGCTGACAAGTTTCCAGTCTTAAAAGGGAGACCCTAGTCATGGTCGAGGTTGACCCTGACCTAGGTCAATGTTGAGGTTGAACTTGACCTAGGTCAAGGTCAATGTCTACCTTGACCCAGTGGGCCAGAATCCCCAGAAAATATGCCAAGTGGGGTAGGAGGTGCCTAGAGAGGCCCAATCAAGGTCCTGAATAGGCACAGAAGCAGGAGATGATGCAAAAATGGGAGGATGATATGATGGAGGTCAAAAACATCCTCTATGGAGGGCTAAACACTCTTAACATGGAAGTGCTTTCATTTTAAGACGATACAATAGGTACACGTTTTTAAACGTGTGCCCACTTTTTAAAATTTGAATTTACAAGACCACCCTTTGCATGTTGGATTTTGGTTTGGGACAGATTTGGTGGACCAAGCCTATACTTGGACCTCCAAAATAACGGCTAAGGCATTTGAATACCAGATTTTTGTCTTGCCGTAACTTTTTGAGGGTCTTCCAAATCATTATTTTTGACAAAATGAAAACCCATTATAGCTCTTACTGTCTAGATTTCAAAAATATAAATTTTATAGTGATATGATAAATTTTACTATTTTTACAATATTTATTAATCAAAAGTGGTACCTAAACTTAAAATAGTAAAGTTCACTAAAACTTTAATAACTTTTTTGATTTTAGGTTTTTGAAAAAACAAATTATATGAGCCCAATCTACATAGAATTTTCTTCAAAATTAAATTTTTTTTCTAAAAAAAGTAAAATTTTCATCAAATTATGGTGGTCGTACATGTGAGGTTTTGAAAATGTACTTTATAGTCAATTAAAAATTAATAAAAAAACATATTCAATTAAAAGAAAAGCAAAAATATTCTAACCAAATTTGATGTGTTAGGTATCTTCTTCAGAAGGATTTAGAAAAAAACATTTATTTACTTCAAAATAGGGTGGCCGTACACATGTGGGGTATGGTCCTAAAACATGCATTTTTAAAAAGGGTTTTTTAAACATGCCTACTAAAATATATTTTCTACCATGTGGGTATTCAAATAAATTACATATTTGAAAACTAGACTCCGAGCACAACATTTTCTATAAGTGGATTGTTTTGAGATTCAATCTCTAAGTGCCTCAAATTTTGACATCAATTGACATAAAATTTGAAAAACAGGGAAAACACTTCCAATTTTTGCCCAAAAGTGGGACTCAACTTCTTGCAGCCACCCATTACCGATTCAAAATGGATCATTGAAAGGATTTAAATGAATTTTTGTTTAAGGCATACCTAAGCTAAGAAATCTTTTCGCATGCAAAGAATAATTGTGTTTATCTAATTTAGTGGGGACAATTTTGGAAAATTAATTTGTTTTTAATAAAAGAGTAAGGGATATATAGAACATGAACTAAGTAAAGGATAAGTTAACTACATTTAACTTTTTCAAAAGCGCATTTAAAGAATCTCTGTAAAAAAATTTCATCTAAGTAATTCATAAATCATAAATCATTTATATAGTTAAGTTGAATTTCTAATTTTTTATATTTAAATGTAATTAAAAGAAAAACATGGGAGGTTGAAAGAAAAGAGATATTTTTTAATGCAAAAACTATTGTACTTTTTTTATTTTGAAGTGTGAGGAATAAAAGGTTTTGATGAATTCTCTCATTTCTATGTCATTAACAAGACTTAATTGTTGTATCATTTATTTCCTAAAGGAGACCCACTCTAGTATACTAATATAAATTCAAATGATTAAAAAATCATTCATATTCTCCCCTACTATAGTAGTATTGAACATCCCTAACCCTTGTCTTTAGAAAATAGAAGTATGGGTTCCTATCAATCTTTTCCCAATCTTCATGATTCTTTCATTCATAGAATAGATCCAATTAATTAAAAATAAACAATTAAATAGATACAATCATTACAAGACCTATTAAAGGGATTCAAATGTCCAATTTCAAGGGACCAATAAGTCATGCACGATCCACTATAATAAAAATTATAACTTAAGGCACACTCTTGTTAAATTATTAAGGTAATTCCTAAAAAATTAAAACTATAGATGTCTAAGAGAAGTTTTTTTGAGATAATATACCCACCTCTTACAGATTATCCACACATTACATGACCCTTCACTATTTTTCATCCTTTGGAGGGGTAATCTTGATTATAAATTAGTGCCTACAGTTTAAGTCCAATGCATCATCACATATGGTCTATTGAGCTTGACAGTTGGTCTCTAAAATTGGTGTCTCAAGTTCCCTAATTGGCTTAATGATTGCAAATATTTCTTTAATTGATATGTGGAGAATAGCTAATCAATCTTGGATTCATCTTAGAATTGTTCCTTACTTTATTTTGGTACGTGCCTAATAGAATCCCTATTATCTAAACCCATGGAATAGAGGAGATTGTGCTTATTGAGGAGATGCATCAAGTTTCTTAGATCTAGAACCAATTGCGCATAACTCTCAATTCTACCCTACACTATTAGAACATTCCATCCTTGTTAAAGACATCATTTATCTACTAATATGTAGGGAAGCTATACTCTTTATCTTGATAAATAGAAATTCTATTATAGCTACATCAAAGGGAAATATGAGACTCATACATTCTTGATGAAGGATATAAGAAAGTATAAGATATATAATGTATTAATCTCATTTCTAACTATGAAGTGGATGACCTAAGTATCTCAAAAAATATAAATGATGAAGTGACACTTAGAGTTTTCTTCAATCTTCTTGTAGTATGGCTTAAAAAGGACATGGAAAAGCTCTAAAAAGCCTTCTAATAGATCGAATACCTTAAGTTTTCCTTTGAGATACTAGATTTTGTATTTCACTATTGATAGTATGTCCCTTGATTATTTGTTTATCTATCTCTGTATAGATTTTTAGTGTGGTGAGTTGGTTGTAATATGATATTGATTTAATATTCCCACATTAAGTCATTTCAACACACTATAAGTAACTTGTTCCTTTTCCATTTAAGCTCTTTTAATTTCTTGGTTAAAATTTTTATGGTGGATTTATTTCGTATTATTTCCCTCTTAGAAGCAATGGGGTTTAACATAGTGTTGACTGGACTTTGTGACAACTGTTAATAATAAATGAGAGGGGGGTGAATCAGTGGCCTCAAATATTTATCCTTAAAACATTAACCACCAATCAAATAAACCTCAGATTATTAAGTCCCTACAAGAAGCATGCTATGAAATACTTATAATGAATAACTGTCTGTCAGTTTTCCTTGTCTGTCCTTATTCTCCTTGATTACCGATAAGAAGTATAACTATTTACCGAAATTTAGTAAATAAGCAAAGTATATCGATCAACCCAGTGTTAACTATGTCAGATACAAAACAATAAAGAAATGAATCATACACACATAACACATGAATTTTTAATGTGGAAACCCTATTAAGGGAAAAACCACTGGGACCGATACCCCAAATTTTCACTCTTCTAAAGTGAGCCCTGTTAAGAGACAACCCTGTTAAAGGTTACAAACACACTGTTAAGTGCGACCTTGTTAGAGGATTTTATACATAGAGGTTTGCACTTAGTATCGGGCATCTATCCCTACCATTCTTGAATCATTCTCCTTATCAGAATGTCAATAGGTATCAGGCAAATCCAATGCTACTTTCATGAATCAACCTTTTTGGAACTCCTTGGGATGTACCTCAATATATAGAAGACTATTAAGTCCTGCTCTATTAAAAGACTTGATGCTTCAATGGTTAAACTGAAACACTATGACCTATTTCTAATACAACTTTGAATTGCAGATTTTCAGATCTATTTAAGTACATTACCTCTCTGATCAATGTATCAATTCAATTCTTTGTGCTCCACACTTTCTTCTCTGTGATGCTGTGCTTCATTGATCGTCGGTGTCTGTAGAATTATTTAGCTCTCCTTCAGCTTGATTGATCAGGACTATATGAATTTCTTCTTCATTAGTTTCTCTTTAGCATCCTCTTTTCATTCACTCCCATTAATCCCCTTTATGTGAATGTATTGTTTCAAAAATGAATTAAGCTTGTCTCTTATATAGACATGATTTTCACTATTTCTTGATTCTTGGCGTGAAAAATAGTCCAGCCAATTTGATTTAAAGGATAACTCCTGATTTATCTCATAGTTATCTTCTTGTCAACTGTACAAATCTTCTTTAAATCAATTACTTAACTCTGGTCGAATAAAACAAAGAAAACAACTAGTTAAGTCTATCTTTATCTCTTCCCAGCTAGATATTTTGTTGTTTTCTGAACTCTCTTTTCCATCAGTTAATTCTTCAATTAGTTGTCGGTGAAAAATGACAGTTTCATCGGCATGACTCTAGTTAGCTTCAGGATCTCCATCCATCGGGCATAATTAGATTTTTACTCATCGGGCAACTCTATTTTCAGCTCGTTGGGCATCCTGTAGTTTTTCTTCATCAGGCAACACTATCTTCTACTCATCGGGTATCACTGTGACTTTTCTTCTTTGCCTTTACCAATGGTGTGCACTCCGTCGGTGTTATCTGTCACTTAGTGAATAATTGACATTTATGCATTGCTGAAAGCATAACCTTTGTTCTATTGATTCTTTGAAGTCTTTGGCATTATGTACATGACCGTATAGATGATATCAAGCTGACATTAGTTGCAATACAAACCATTAACTGATTTAATGCTTTGCATTATCTTCAACTTAACATTATCAAACATTCAATCTGTTACATGTCATCAATCTCTCCCTTTGGCATTGATGGAAACATACTATATTATCACACTATACTATTTCTAATACAATATGAAATACAACAGTTGAGATTCATCAAACTACCAATCTTTTATTTGATAACTGATAAATGTCTAAACTCTGGTAAGCTTTGTTTTTAGCTTAGATTTGATTCTTGCAGCTCTTTTCTTTCTGATGTGTTGAGTTTTCTTCTTGTGTCAATTTCTTCTATGACTATTATCTCTCTTGTGATCTCTTTTTCTCTTGTCAACAACTCTCCCTTTATGTAATCTTTTATACAACTTTCTCTCCCTTTGGATATAATCTCTCCCTGTTGGAGTAATTTGATAACCGATGATATTTCTCCCTTTTTTAGAAGAGTGTGATAATATGAATAATCTCTCTCCCTTTGACAACAATTCTAAAAAAATATTTTACAAATATCTGACATTCATGTCAAGCAATCATTTTTCTCCTATCCATAACATCTTCCTTAAGTTTCCCTTATCCATCAGCAATACAACAATATGTTTTGGTGCTCGGTTCTGATATATACCTATCTGTATATAGATGTATCTTTTGAAGTTCATCTCTTTGCTTGCATCAACATGAATGATATTTTGATAATATGTAGGCTAATGTAGCCTTCAGTCATATTGCTGACTAGTAGACAAGGGTTTGACCCCTAGTCTCTTTCTCAAGTACTCAAATGTATCTCTGGGCAGTGGCTTGGTGAAGATATCAGCCAATTGTTCTTTTGATTACACATACTCAAGTATCGCCTCCTTTTCTTGAACTTGTTCTCTCAAATAATGATACTTGATGGCAATATGTTTAGTGTTGGAATGCATGACTAGATTATTGAAAATGTTTATTGCACTGGTGTTATAACGATAAATAATTACTGGTTCTAAGATCTTCATATTCATACCTTCCAGTAACTATTTGATCCATGCAATATTTGAGCAATTTGTAGCAGCAACAACATATTCTTCTTCTACAAAAGACTGAGAGATGCATCCTTACTTCTTTCTAATCCATGTGACAAGTCTGTCACCCATAAAGAATGCTCCTCTAGTTGTGCTCTTTCGGTCATCAAGATTTCCAGTCCAATCAGCATTGGTAAACACCTTAAGTTCAAATTTTCCATCTATTCTATACCGTAAGCCAAATTCCTCAGTATTCTTCAGATATCTTAGAATTATTTTTATAGCAGTCATATGTGATTCTCTGGGGTTAGCAGAAAATCTAGCAACAATTCCTACTGCATGTGCAATATTTGGTCTAGTGTGTACAACATACATGAGTTTTCCAATCATTGATCTGTACAAAGTCTGATTTACCTCTGTTGTCTTGTCCTCCTTTGTTAACTTACATCCAGTAGCCATCGGTGTTCCAAATGGTTTGGAATCTTCCATCTTGAATTTTTTCAGGACCTCTTTGATGTATTTGGACTATGTAATGGAAATACCTTCACTTTTTTGAATGATTTGTAAACCAAGAAAGAACTTGATCTCTCCAAAAATATACATCTCAAAGTATTTTCTCATCTCATTAGAATATTATTTGTATAGCATATCATCACCTCCAAATATGATGTCATCAACAAATATTTCAGCAATCAAAGTGTTAGCATCAGTATCTTCCTTCAAATAAAGATTACTATTTTCACTAGATCTTACAAATCCAATACTTATAAGATAGGAATGAAGTCATTCATACCAGGCTCTAAGAGCTTGTTTCAATCTATACAAGGCTTTGTGAAGTCAACATACCATGTTTGTCTTGTCTGGATCGACAAACCCTTCTGGTTGCTCAATGTATACCTCTTCTTCAAGTATTCCATTTAGGAATGCTGACTTGACATCCATTTGATATACTTTGAATCCTTTGAATACAACATAAGAAAGCAATATTCTTACTCCTTCTAGCCTAGAAATGGGTGCAAAGGTCTCTCCATAGTCTATACCTTCTTCTTGTGCATACCCCTTGCATACTAGTCTTTCTTTGTTTCTTGTGAATTCTCCATTCTTGTTCAACTTATTCTTGAATATCCATTTTGTACCAATGACATTCTTGTCATCTGGTCTTGGCACAAGTGACCATGTCTTATTTTTCTCAATCTGTTCAATCTCATCATTCATAGTACTTATCCATTCCTCATTATCTAGTGCAACATTGATAGATTTTGGCTCAAACTCACAAATTAAATAATTTGAGTTTAAAGACTTACTTCTTTTTCTTGTACCAGCTTTCTTATCTCATATGATCTAGATCTCTGGATGGTTTGTTCTTACATATCTTGCAAGTAAAAGTACAACTCTTTGTGTATCAACTTGATCATTATTTTGATCTTCATTCTATTCTTCATCACCTTGCACATTAGTCTGATTATTATCATGACCATTGGTAACAACAGTCTGACCGTCGGTTGCAACATTCTGTTGTTATGGAATTAAGCACTATTGCTCAGGTAGAGTTTTGAGTTCTTCACAGTATACAAACTTGTTTTAGTCCTTTGATTCTTTTGTGCTTTCTAGCTCATTCTTTTCTGCAAATTTACCTATCTTTACATTTGCACTTTCAAAAATTTTGTTAGAAGCCTTGATGAGACATTTATAAGCTTTGCTCTTGGTGGAATACCCTAGAAAAATACCTTCATCACTCTTGGTGTCAAGCTTTCCATTTCTATCATCCTTTAAGACATAACATTGACTACCAAAGATTTTGAAGTAACTTACATTGGGTGATTTACCATACCATAGCTCATAAGGTGTCTTCTTTGTGTCCTTTAATTGTACTTTGTTAAGTGTGTTGACAGCAGTACTGCCAGCTTCCCTCTAGAAGATTTGTGTGATGCCTTTCTCTATCATCAGTGTTCTAGCACAATCAATTATTGATCTATTCCTTCTCTCAGCAATCCCATTTTATTGTGGTGTTCTTGGTGCAGAAATCTATCTTTTTATACCATGCTCATTATAGAAATTAGTGAATTCATCTAATATATATTCTCCTCCTCTATCTGATCTCAAACATTTCAGATCCTTACCACTTTGTTTCTCTACCATAGCTTTATACCATTTAAACATCTTGAATGCTTTAGATTTATCCTTAAGAAACATGACTATCATCATTCTAGACTAATCATCAACAAAGAGAATAAAATATCTATCTCCTTAATAACTCTTTGTCCTCATTGGTCCACATAAATTAGTATGGACTAATTCTAGAATGTCAACAGATGTATGGGTTTTACTTTTGAAACTAGACTTAGTCATTTTACCTTTTTGACAATTCTTGCACATGATGTTGTCTGGCTTTGTCATCATTGGTAAGCCTCTTACATTTCGCCTTCTACTTATTTTCATCATCTTTTCAAAATTTACGTGATACAAACTTTTGTGCCTCAACTATATGTCTTTGTTTCTAGTCATTAAGCAAGTGGTGTTAGTATCATTCAGATAGGATAAGTTACCTTTAGTCTGTTCACCGGTACCAATCAATTTTCCTGATTCATTGAAGATCTTTACCTTCTTATTCTCAAATTCTACTCTATATCCTAAATTATTTAGTTGAGAAACACTCAATAGATTATAATTCAATCCTTTTACCCAATAAGTATTTTCACATTTAATCAGGTTATTCAACATTATTGTTCCTTTACCTTCAATTGGAAAAGGTGTATCATTACCCATTCTTACTGTACCACCATTATAATACTCAAAAGTGTTAAAATTTTCTTTGTCACCGGTCATGTGGTGAGTGCATCCACTATCCATAATCCAGATGTCATTCTTGCTAACCTTAGGTATGAGTACAGTTTCTGTTGGAAAGTGACAATGCAAGCAATTGTTATTTTGTCATTGCTGTCAAACCTTAACTGGTGAGACTATTGTTATCTGTTTGAGTATCATATCCACTATTGATGAAGAATATTTAATAAGAAGACCAAGTGAATGGTTGAGTTAAGGCAAATAAAAGGGTACTTGATCAGTTGGCACTTTGGCAAAGTAATTAGTTGTTTATCTTTCAAAGACAGTTTTTCTGGCTATTTTGTGCCGAGCAGGTTTAGCTTGTGTCGAGAAAAGTTGTTTATGCCGAGCGGAGTTGTTTGTGATGAGAAAGTTTGTTCAGTGTCAAGCACCAGTGAAATTGCTGAGTGGAAACAGTGATGTTGGCCAACTTAAAGTAATTGGATTAATGATGAGATTTGAGATCTCTGGTTGACTTATTTAATTTTATTGGGATATGTAAAGTTAATTAAAGATTGATCCACATCATTTAATGTATGGGTAATCATAATTAATGCATGGTTTCAAGATTTAATTAGAGACTACTTTGGAGAAGTAAATGTAATGTAAATGATGGAATGATCCATTGGATATGATCTAACCTAAGATCTACGATCTTGATTAAGCGGCAAAGATTTATCTGACCTAGACAAAGAGGTATATGATAACCTCAGGGGTTATTCATTGTGTGTTGCTGAGTATGCAAGTATGTGGAAGTACATGTGTGTATGCAAGAGGTTTTCATAGTTGATTTATTGATTGGCATGACCTAGCAGAGAAGGCTAAATAAAGAAGTAGAGAGTTGCATGTGTTATTGCTTGATGGATTTCCAAGTAGATTAGAAGATTGTAACTTTTAACAGGGTTGGCTCCTCACAGAGCTCACTTCAGAAGAGTGAAAAATTGGTAGCATGTTACTGGTGGTCTTTCCTATATTGGGTTTCCACATTAAATACTTGTGTCAACTTGTGTGAATGCTGATGGTTGTTTTGCTGTTATGTTTCTACAAGCTAATTTCATTAGACAGTAAGCTTTATGATTAAAGTTGTTGACATATGCTACTGCTACCGAGTAGATTTGAAATATAGAAAAGTTTTATTTGCTACATCTAGACCTGAGGATAACTGATTCACCCCTCCCCTTTCAATTAATCTAAAATCATTCTAACAATTGGTAGCAGAGTTTCGGTCTCCTGAAAACAGTTTGAAGGTACTTGGAACGAAAAGATCAAGATGTATAAGGAGGTTCCCAAGCTGAACACAGATAACTTCCCTGCATGGAAGAGTTTGATGAAATTGCATCTGGCCAGTATTGGATATGATGCTAAGTAGCTTATTAAAAATGACTATGTATCACCTACTACTCCTCTCATAGCTGCACAACTAAAAGAAAAGCAAGAGCACAATCAAGCAATGTTGGAGATTGCCTCCTCATTGAGCTATTTAGAGTTTGATGATATAAAGAGCTGAAAAAATGCAAAGAAAATGTGGTATAAACTTGAAACTATCTATGGTGGAGATACAAATGTGCTGAGAGCTAAATTAGAAATTCTAAGAGGTAAGTTTGATGAGATGAAAATGCAAGAAGGTGAAAATGTTAATCAGTATTATGGTAGAGTAAAAGAAGTTGTAAATGCCATTAGAGGAGCTAATGGAACAATAGATGAGAACACTATTATGAGAAAGGTACTGAGAAATTTACTTCCTATATATGCTATTGGAGTTTCTACAATTCAAGAACTGAGATGTACTCCTAAAAATAATCTGAATCTGGAAAATCTGATAGGCAGACTCACTGCATTTGAAATGTCAAATTATGATAACTATAATCCACAAGGTATTGATTCTTCTTTTAGATCATAGTTGGTTCTCAATAAATCTAAGAAAGGAAAGAAAAATGTGAACATTTATCGTGACACCACTGATGATGATCTTGAATAATTTGAAGCACTTATGGCAAAAAGGCTATCCAGAGGAAAAGGAAAATACATAGGTAAACTTCATATTATTTGTTTTTCATGCAATAAAGTTGGTCATATAGCTGCTAGATGTCTTGATAAGAATGAAAAAGATGAAAGAAAGGACTACAAATACAAGGAATACAAAGATAAAAAGGATGACCAAGACTTCATGAAATATAAGGATTACAAAGACAAAGGTAATAATTCTTGTGATATTACTGAAGAAACTTCTGACAATGATATTGACAATTTTGATGACAATGATATAGAAGTTGTTTATGTTGCAATGAAAGATGATTCTGATGATGATAAGAAAACTAAATTAATCTCTTATATGAGTAAAAGTGATCATTGGATCATTGACAGTGGTTGTTATCATATGACTGGTGACAAGGATAAGTTTGAAACCCTAAACCAATGCAATGGAGGATATGTAAAATTTGGTAATGATGCACCATGTCTTATCAAAGGTAAAGGATTGATTAACTTGACTGACAAAAT
>MU224756.1:340150-374539 GCA_018584345.1 Thuja plicata
ACCCCAAATTTTCACTCTTCTGAAGTGAGCCCTATTAGGAGCCAACCCTGTTAAAGGTTACAAACACACTATTAAGTGTGACCTTGTTAGAGGATTTTATACATAGAGGTTGTCACTTAGTATCGGGAATCTATTGCTACCATCCTTGAATCAACCTTTTTCTTAGACTGTCAATAGGTATTAGGCAAATCCAATGCTACTTTCATGAATCAACCTTTTTGGCACTCCTTGGGATGTACCTCAATATATAGAAGACTGTTAAGTCTTGCTTTGTTAAGAGACTTGATGCTTCAATGGTTAAACTGAAACACTATGACCTATTTATAATGCAACTTTGAATTGTAGATTTTCATATCTATTTAAGTACATTACCTCTCTGATCAATGTATCAATTCAATTCTTTGTGCTCCACACTTTCTACTCTATGATGCTGTGCTTCGCTATTCATTGGTGTCTACAGAATTTTTTAGCTCTCCTTTAGCTTGATTGATTAAGAATATATGAAGTTCTTCTTCATCAGTTTCTCTTCAACATCCTCTTTTCATTCACTCCCCTTAATCCTCTTTCCGTGAATGTGTTGTTTTGAAAATGGATTAAGCTTGTCTCTTATATGGACATGATTTTCACTATTTCTTGATTCTTGGCATGAAAAAAAATACAACCAATTTGATTTAAAGCATAACTCCCAATTTATCTTGTAGTTATCTTCTTGCCAACTGTACAAATCTTCTTTAAATTAATTACTTAACTCTGGTCAAATAAAACAAAGAAAACAACCAGTTAAGTCTATCTTTAGCTCTTCCCAGATAGATATTTTGTTGTTTTTGGAAATCTCTATTCCATCGGTCAATTCTTCAGTTAGTTGTTGGTGACAACTAACAGTTCTATCGGCATGACTCCAGTTAGCTTTGGGATCTCCATCCATCAGGAATCATTAGATTTTTACTCATCAGGCAACTCTATTTTCAGCTCGTCAGGCATCCTGTAGTTTTTCTTTTTCGGGCAACACTATCTTCTGCTCGTCGGGTATCATTGTGACTTTTCTTCTTTTCCTTTACCGATGATGTGCACTCCATCGGTGTTATCTGTCACTTAGTGAATAATTGACATTTATGCATTGCTGAAAGCATAACCTTTGTTCTATTGATTCTTTGAAGTCTTTGGCATTATGTACATGACCGTATAGATGATATCAAGTTGACATCAATGAAAATACAAACCATTAACTGATTTAATGCTTTGCATTATCTTCAACTTAACATTATCAAACTTTCAATCAGTTACATGTCATCAAATAACATCACCAATGGGGGAGTTGTCACCAAATATCCAAGTATCATCCAACTTTGTGTGAAGAGGTTTACTAGAGAGCAGACTCCCCTAACCTCCAAGGACCTGGTAGCTAGGTCGTGACAATGCAGGGCTAGCTTAGTTGGATAGGTGACTATTTGTTTTGGGGGATAGATATTTTTGACTCATCAACCTCTGAAACTTCATTGGTAATGGGTTTCCTACAAGCATTGCTTATATCTGGCAAAGAAAATATCAAAAGATAAGACAAGGTTAGTATAAATATCTAACTATATTCATGATATAAATCTCCTTAACATAAACAAATCTCTAGATGAAAATAAATAACAGATAATGAGAATACATATAATCTTCAATCACATCTATATCAGTAGCGAGGTAAGATATTTCATCAAATCATTATAGAACTGGAACAAAGGACATAAGGAAGCATACAAAAAAAAAATCGTTTGCTGACTCCGGGATCAGAAAAAATATAGATCTTGGTACTAAATAGTGTTCCTCATTTTCTCATTAAATCCAAATCCAACATCACTAGTAGTTACACTAGTGGCCCTAGGCGAGCATTAATCTAGTCTGAGCTCTAAAAAAAAAAGATAGCTAAGAAACTCTAAAACTTGTATTAATTGTGGATAGCTAAATCATCAAATTTATGACCCTTGGAATGGCATCAAACTTGATATTTATAGAAAACTATAAATACCTAAGGGACTAATCCTTTGGTATCTATTTACATTATATTATAATATTTATAGCTGATACTACCTGCGCTGTCAGAATTACCCTAATATAATACAATCATTTAAGAAGAAAAGAGAGGAAAGAAAGAAAGAAGCTCCGGGAAAGTCACCATCAGAAAAAGTTTCCTTGTATTTATAGATGTGATGGTGCTTTCTAAGAGACTCGGACCATATGCCCCCATTAATGCATTTCTGATTTTTGATGATTGAGTAGTACTCCGTACGCCATATATTAAATGCTAGAATGACATCTTGGGACCTGGGAGGTGTCTGTAGTGAATCTTCAAACTAATAGGTCCATTGTAGGTCCATTACTTCACTGATCAATCTAATCAAATATATACCTTTTCTCCACACATGTTCTGCTCTATGATGCTTGTCTCACTATTCGTCAGTGTCTATAGAATCTAGCTCTTCCTTTAGCTTGTTGACCAGGACTAAAATGAAGACTTTCTTCTCCTTCATATTTTCTTTAGCATCTTTCCTCTTCTCTTGTTCACCCCCCACACACAATTCGTAAAGAATTGAGTTTGTCTCTTATAGACATGATTTCCTCTTTTCTTGGTTTTCTTGAGCTTGGAGTGTTCAACAATATTTGCCAATAGATTTAAAGAAAATCTCTAGTCTGATCTCATAGAAATCTTCTTTCCAACTGGACAAAGAAGCTTTAAATCAATTACTTAGCTTCTACTTTATCTGGATGATTAAAACAATGATAATTATCCGTTAACTCTATCTTTAGCTTCTTGACAGCTAAGCATTTTTTCATTTTCTGAACTCTCTATTTTTTCCGTCAACACTTCAGTTAGTCATTGGTGATAATTGACTATTTCATCAATGTGATTTTAGTTGTCATCGGGATCTCTATCCTTTTCTTTTCCATTGGGCAACACTGAAATTATGTTCGTCAGGTTACTTTGTGTTTTGCTCATCGGGAAACACTGTAACTCTTCTCATCGATAATGCTGTGCATTTCCTCATCGGGCAATATTGTGACTTTGTTCTTTTACTCTGACCATCGAGTGCACTTTTTTGGTGTATGCAGTCACTTAGTGAATAATTGACTTATATGCATTGCTGAATGCATAGCCTTTGATTCATTGGTTCTTTGAAGTCTTTGGCAGTATTACAATGACCATATAGATTATATCAGGTTGACATCAATTAAAATACATTACATTAACTGATTTAATGCCTTGCATGAACATCAACTTAATATCTTCAAACATTCAAATAGTTATATGTCATCAATCTCTCCCTTTGGCATTGATGGGAACATACTACATTATCATACTATACTATTGCTAATACAATATGAAATATATAGTTTCATCAAGCTTTCCTAATGTAACTATTAAAAATGTTTGGCTATCGGTAAGCTCAAATAGCTTTGATTTGGTTCTTTTAGCTATTTTTCTATCTCCATTCCCTTCAATGGATAGATGTAGAATCTTTTCTTTCTCTGGTGTGATGTGTTCTCCTTCTGTGTCAAGCTCTCTCCCTTTGTCTTTTGATGTTTTATCTCCCTTTGTATTTGCTCTCCCTGAGATGATAATGGATATAATCTCTCCCTTTGTTAGTATGAAAATGAGGTATCTCTCTCCCTTTGATATTAATGCCAAGCATCTTATCTTTTCAAATAAGCTTTTGATAGTTATGTCAAGTGGATCCTTTCTATCCATAATATATTCCTTGAATTTCCCAATTCATTGGTAATACCTCTATTGCTTAAAGTAGATAACTACCTTGCTGTGTATATATTTATCTTTGAAGTCCATTTCTCTGCTTGCATCAACATGAATGATATTATGATAATATGTAGGCTGATGCAGCCTTCTAGTCAGCTTACTAACTAGTAGACAAGGGTCTGATCCCTAGTCTCTTTCTCAAGTAATCAAATGCATCCTTGGGTAGTGGATTGGTGAAGATATCAGCCAAATTGTTCCTTTGATTGCACATACTCAAGTATCACCTCCTTTTCTTGAACTTGTTCTCTTAAATAATGATACTTGATGGAAATATACTTTGTTTTAGCATGCATGACTAGATTTTTGGAAATGTTTATTGCACTGGTATTATCACAGTAGATAATTATTGGTTCTAAAATTTTCATTTGCATACCTTCCGGTAACTGTTTGATCCATGCAATATTTGAGCAGTTTGCACCAGCAACAACATATTCTACCTCTGTAATAGATCAAGTGAGATGCATCCTTGTTTCTTACTAATCTATGTGACAAGTCTGTCACCCATGAAAAATGATCCTCAAGTTGCGCTCTTCTAGTCATCAAGATTTCCAACCCAATCAACATCGATAAAGACCTTAAGTTCAAACTTTCCTTCTCTTTTATACCATAAGCCATATTCCTCAGTATTATTTAGATATCTTAGAATTCTTTTCACAATAGTCATATGTGAGTCCCTAGGATTAGCAGAAAGTCTAGCAATTATTCCTACTGCATATGCATTATCTGGTCTAGTATGTACAACATACATAAGTTTTCCAATCATTGATCTGTACAAAGTTTGATTTTCCTCTGATGACTTGTCTTCCTTTGTCAGTTTGCATCCAATTTCCATCGGTGTTCCAACTAGTTTGAACTCTTCCATCTTGAATATTTTTAGTACTTCTTTGATGTACTTGGATTGTGTGATGAAAATACCTTCATCTTGTTGCATGATATGTAGACCATGAAAGAACTTGATCTCTCCAAACATAGACATCTCAAACTCTTTGCTCATTTCATTTGCAAATTATTTGCATAGCATATCATTGCCTCCAAATATGATGCCATAAAAAAATATCCTAGAAATCAAAATGTTAGCATCAGTATCTTCCTTCAAGTAAATATTACTATTTTCACTAGTTCTTACAAATCCAATACTTATAAGATAGGAATAAAGTCTTTCATACTAGGCTCAGGTTGCTTGTTTCAATCCACACAGGGCTTTGTGAAGTCTACATACCATGTCCCTCTTGTCTGGATCAACAAACCCTTCTGGTTTTTCAATGTATAACTCTTCTTCAACTATTCCATTTAGGAATGCAGAGTTGACATCCATTTGATATACCTTGAATCCTTTATATGTAGCATAAGCAAGTAATATTCTTACTCCTTCTAGCCTAGCAAAAGGTGCAAAGGTCTCTCCATAGTCAATTCCTTCTTCTTGTGCATACCCCTTGCATACTAGTCTTTCTTTATTTCTTGTGACTTCTCCATTCTCATTCATCTTATTCCTAAATATCCATTTTGTACTGATGAGATTCTTGTCATCTGGTCTCAATAAAAGTTTCCATGTATTGTTTTTCTCTATCTATTCAATCTCTTCATTCATAGCACTTATCCATTCATCATTATCTAGTGCAACATTGATAGATTTGGGCTCATAATCACAAATAAGACATCTTGTATTTAGAGACTTACTTCTAGTTCTCATACCAGCCTTTTTGTCTCCTATGATATGATTCTATGGATGGTTCCTTCTGACATATCTTACAAGTATAGGTTCAGTTCTTTGTCTATCAGCCTGATCATCATTTTTTTCTTTATTCTGTTCTCCATCAATTTGTGCATCATCTTGAGCAATATTCTCATTGTCGATATTTGCAGCCTGATGCTTGGGTGCAATGATCTATTGCTCAAGAGCTCTATATTGTTGGTTGGGTAGAGTGTCAGGTTCCTCATTTTAAGTGAACCTATTGTAGTCCTTTGGTTCTTTAGTCTTTCCTTTTCGTTCTTCTCTGCAAACTCATCTATCTTTACATTTGCACTTTCAACAATTTTGTTGAAGGCTTTGTTTAGACATTTATAAGCCTTGCTCTTGGTAGAATACCCTAAAAAGATTCCTTCATCACTCTTGGAGTCAAGTTTTCCATTTCTATCATCTTTTAAGATATAACATTGACTGCCAAATTTTTTGAAATAACTTACATTTGGTGTGTATCCATACCATTGTTCATAAGGTGTCTTTTTGGTGTCTTTCTTCAATTGTACTCTGTTCAATGTGTAAACAACAGTACTGACAGCTTTCCTCTAGAAGATTTGGGTGATGCCTTTCTCTATCATTAGTTTTCTTGCACAATCAACTATGGATCTGTTCCTTCTTTCAACAATTCCATTCTGTTGTGGTGTTCTCAGTGCAGAGACCTATCTTTTGATTCCATGCTCATTACAAAAGTTAGTGAATTCATTTGAAATAAATTCCCCTCTTCTATTTGACCTTAAGCATTTTAACTCCTTACCACTTTTCTTCTCAACCATTTCTTTGTACCATTTAAACATCTTAAATGCTTATGTTTTATCTTTTTGAAACATGACTGTCATCATTCTAGAGTAATCATCAACAAAGAGAATAAAATAACTATCTCCATAAAAGCTCTTTGTCCTCATAGGTACACATAAATTAGTATGGGTATAATTCTAGAATTTTATCAGATGTATGGGTTTTTCTTTTAAAACCAGACTCTCATTTTACCTTTTTGACAATTCTTACACATGATGTCTTCGGGTTTGGTCATCATCAGTAAGCCTCTGGCATTTCTCTTTTTGCTAATATTTATCATGTTGTCAAAGTTCACATGACATAATCTTTTTTTCCATAACCATATGTCTTCATTTGTAGCAATCAAATAGGTGGAGTCAGTATCATTCAGATAAAATAAGTTACCTTTTGTCTTCTCACCGGTACCAATCAAATTTCCTGATTTATTGAAGATCTTTGCCTTCTTATTTTCAAATCCTACTCTGTGACCTGAATTATTCAACTGAGAAACACTCAATAGATTATAATTCAATCCATTTACCCAATAAGAGTTTTCACATTTTATCTGGTTATTCAACATTATAGTTCCTCTACCTTCAACTGGACAAGGTGTGTCATTACCCATTCTTACTGAACCACCTTTATAGTATTCAAAAGTCTCAAATTTTTTCTTATCACTAGTCATATGGTGAGTGCAACCACTATCTATGATCCAAACATAATTTTTTCTAACTATAGATATGAGAGCTATTTCTACATACCTTTCTTCATCATCATCTGAATCATCCTTTACACCCACAAACACCATCTCGATATCTTCTTCAGATTTGGTGTCAGTATAATCATCTTTGCATTTTTCTAGGTAACTGACCTTCTTTCCTTTGTCATTATAGTCTTGGGTATCTCTTCTTTCTGATTTTTGGTAGCTTTTGTAATCACCTCTATCAAACTTCTTTTCAAATGATCTATCATTACTTCTGTCATCTTTTCTTCTATTAGTACTTCTTGCAGCAAAGTGTCTAATCTCTTTGCAATTAAAACAAACAAGTGGTAATTTAAATTTGTATTTATCTTTGCCTCTTTGCTTTCTTCTAGCCATAAGTTCTTCAATTTCATCAAGGCCATCTTCTTCACTTTCACTATCACTATCTTTTATCATAGTGTTTTTATGACTTGATTTACTTATTCTCATAGAAATCTTGAATGCAGACTCTATGTTTGGTAAGACACTATTATCAAAGTTGTTCATCTCAAATGAAATCAGTCTTCCAATCAAACTGTCTAGAGTAACATTTCTATTTTCTACTACTCTCATTTCTTGAATGGCAGATACTATAATAGCATAAGTAGGCAGTAAGCTTCTTAGAATTTTACTTACCACTATATCTTCTTCTAGTATACCTCCAACTCCTCGAATAGCATTGACTACCTCTTTGATTCTTGTGCTGTACTGAGTGATGTTTTCTCCTTCTTTCATTTTGAGATCATCAAAATTTCATCTAAGGCTTTCTACCTTCGCTCTCAAAACATTTTTGTCACCACCATGCACAAGCTTAAAGTTGTCCCACATCTACTTTGTAGTTTTGCAGGTTTTGACATCTTCAAATTCAGCATCGGAGAGTGAGGAAGCAAGTTCTATTATCATGTCATTGTGCTCATGCTTCTCTTTCATTTTTTCAATTGTTGGTGCTCTTGTGGGAAACATATATTTAGTATCTAAGTATTGAGTAACATCATTACCAATACCTGATAAGTGGAGTCTTATTCTTCTTGAAGAAAAATTGTCTTTGTTCAACTTGGGCACATCTAATCTGTTCATCTTGTGATCTTTAGCTTAGGTCTTGAAACCTTCCTTTCTAAGCACAAAAGATCTGATACTAATTGTTAGTAATAATTGAGAGGGGGGGGGTGAATCAGTGGCCTCAATAATTAATCCTTAAATAAACCCTTCAAACTTATGACCATAGATTATGCCTCTAGTTATCTTCTATCCTACAAGATGAATGCCATGAAATACTTATATCAATTTACTACTTGTTAGATTGCTTTGTTAAACCTTCTTTTGTGTGTTTATCGATAAGAAATCATCTATTTACCAAAACATAGTAAATATGTAGAGTATACCAATCAATCTAGAATCAACTATGTAAGATACAAAACAGTAAAAAAAAAAAATCAAACACACATAACACATGGATTTTTAACGTGGAAAACCTGTTAAGGGAAAACCCACTGGGACCGACCGTACCCCAAATTTTCACTCTTTTGAAGTGAGCCCTGTTAAGAGCCAACCCTATTAAAGGTTACAAACACACTGTTAGGTGTGACCTTGTTAGAGGATTTAGAAATAGTTTGTCAACTAGTATCTGGTATCTAATGCTACCATCCTTGATCAAACACTCACTTGGCCTGTCAATAGGTATCGGGCATATCCAACGCTACTTTTGTGATCAAACTTTTTGATACTTCTTGGGATGTATCTCAATTGAAAAATAATTTTATGTCATTCTCGGTTAAGAGGCTTATATGCTTCAATGGTTAAACTGAAACACTTATGATCTATTAAAACATACAACTCAATTGCAGATTTTTAGATCTATTGTAGGTCCATTACTTGACTGATCAATATAATAAAATATATACCTTTGCTCCACACTTGTTCTGCTATGTGATGCTTGTCTCACTATTCGTCGGTGTTTGCAGAATCTAGCTCTTCCTTTAGCTTGTTGATCAGGACTGAAATGAAGACTTTATTCTCCTTTAGATTTTATTTAGCATCTTTTCTCTTCTCTTGTTCACCCCACACACACAATTAGTAATGAATTGAGTTTGTCTCTTATAGACATGATTTCCTCTTTTCTTGGTTTTCTTGATCTTAGCGTGTTCAACAATCTTTGCCAATAGATTTAAAATAAATCTCCAGTCTGATCTCGTAGAAATATTATTTCCAACTGGACAAAGTAGCTTTAAATCAATTACTTATCTTCAGCTTTATCTACATGATTAAAACAATGATAGTTATACGTTAACTCTATCTTTAGCTTCTTGATAGCTAAGCATTTTGTCATTTTCTGAACTCTCTGTTCTGTCAGTCAACTCTTCAGTTAGTCATCGGTGATAATTGATTGTTCTTTCAGTGTGAATTTTGTTGTCATCAAGATCTCCATCCTTGTCTCTTCCATTGGGCAACACTGAAATTCTATCTATCAGGTTACTCTATGTTTTGCTCATCGAGAAACACTGTAACTCTACTCGTCGGTAATGCTGTGCATTTCCTCATCGGGAAATATGGTGACTTTGTTCTTTTACTCTGACCGTCGGGTGCACTCCATCAGTGTATGCAGTCACTTAGTAAAAAATTGACTTATATGCATTATTGATAGCATAGTCTTTGATTCATTGGTTCTTTGAAGTCTTTGACAGTATTGCAATGACCATACAGATTATATCAAGTTGACATCAATGACAATACAATATATTAACTGATTTAATGCCTTGCATGAACATCAACTTAACATCTTCAAACATTCAATTAGTTATATGTCATCACAAAAAGAATTCATTTCCAAATTGAACCTAATTAAAGAAACTAAGTGTTTTTTTCCTAAGAAAAAGACACAATAGTGTGATTAAACATGCAAGTTCAATTCATTTCCCACACAACAATGAGAAAAACATATAAAAAGTGTGTTGATTTCCTTAAGTCCTTCAGGATTTGTGAAGTTCATCCTTTTATGCATTCAAGATTGTATGTGGTTCATTTATTTTAAGCAACATACATTCAAAGACAAGTGATTAAACATATAAGTTTATTCCCAAAATCTGTTAAAAATTCAAGGAAACATGCACGAAAAGCTATTAGTAGTTTTTTGAAGCCTTCAAATATGAAATGTTGCAAAAAAAATCAAAGTCATAGGAAAATTGCGTAGATAGTGGTCTGCATAGATGGTGAGTGATCTGCACAGATGGTGAGTTACCTGCACAGATAGCCGAGTAAAAACAGTCAGATTTTGTTATAAAAAGACTTAACAACATACATAAATATTAAATTTTCTATTAATTTTAACAACATTTAACTCTAAAAAAATATAACTCTGTCAGAAATCTGAGAGTTATAAAGCTAAAAATATGATGGAAAATCATTTGACACAATATTACTATAATTTTGTTTTAAAACAAGCAGAGACAATGGTATGTGTGTGCAGATGGTGAATATCGCAGACGGTGATCTATGCAGATGGCTTTTTCGAAACACAAATGACGTAATCAGAGCGCAGACGGCTTTACGTAAAAAAATTCCAGAACTGTGCAAAAGACATGAAAATTATTAGAAAATAGGGACATGGGTCCCACTGGGCATGCCAAAATGTATGTGATAAAATCTAACCTGTTGGAAGCATGCTTAGACATGCAAATATTAGAGATGTATAATCAATAAACTACACTAAATATGTCTAAGAAGCATACTACAAAAATAACAAGAGATTCCATCACAATTCTCGATGAGCCAAACAAGTGCACCCAAGCCTTGTTGATTTTCTCTTAGAGAATTGTGGGTGTGCTCTCCCAACACAATATCATAATCTCACTAGATTGAGAAATGAAAGCTAGAATGCAAGCTAATGGATGATGAAGAGCTCAAGAACAAGTATAAAAACTTGTCTCAAGCCATTCACCAAATGTGGATGAAGATGAAAATACTACACTAGGGTGATATGCAATATCAAAGAAAAACTAAGATTCATTCACCATGATTACCTAAGATGTGATTTCTAGATTATCTAAGAATATAAACATGAAATGCACTAAGAAATTCTAGCACTAAACTAGCATGATAATAATGCATAAAATGAGAGATGATCTTCTATTGGCAATGACATCTATTTATAGATTTTTTGGAGGAGAGAGAGAGGGCTTGGATGAGGTGGAGCTCATGTGGCATCCACATAGGTGCCACATGAGGGACACATAAACCATGTCAGAGGCCCACTCTACTCACACATGTGTGAGCAATTTGTGATGTGATGGGTCAAAGTGTACTTAAAGTAAACATGTGAAGGATCTTGTAAGAGCTGTAAGAGTTTTTGTCCAATGAAACACTTTTAAAAAGTGTAAGAGGGTGTCATCATAGGTGTAAGAAACCTTGTTGGCACCAAATAATGATTATTTGGAAAAGACAATTTTTGGAAATTTGCTCACACATGTGTGAGAAAATAATTAGGACTAATTTGTGTAGGAATCAAGAAATTAGCCTAATTAACCTTAGTTAATTAGTGAATAGGTCTATTTGGTGAGAGTGATGTGAGCTAGGGTAGGATCTAGGTTCAAATTAGCTTAATCTAAATTAAAATTTAGATTAATTATGGTTTAGTAGAATTAAGTCATGTGAAGGAATAAATAAATTAAAAATTTATTTAAAAGGGATTAATGAGGGGGTAATGTATATAAATAAGAATTAATACATTAAAGGGGATATGATTAAATTAAATTTAAATATTAAGGAAAGTGAATCGTATTTAATTAAATAAATAGAAGAATATAAAAAATATAATTAATTAATTAAAATCAATTATAATGCTATGGGAATATTAATTAACTTAATATAAGCACGATTTTAGACATCTACAAGTATCATTGTTTGGAATTATTTTGTATCTTTGGAGTCTTTATCTTTTTAAACATTCTTTCCCTTCTATGTTTACAAGTTTCATGCACAATATTGGGTTCCAGTTCAATCGAAGAGCACTTGCTTTAAAAGCAAAATGATGGTGGTTCGATTCTATTGCACCCTAATATGACTAACTATATGACTAGTTAATAGAAAAATATAACTAAATAAATGACTATGATGACTAAATCAATGACTACATTAATTTCTAAATCAGTGAATAAATAAATGCTTAAATCAACAACATAATGAATGAGTAAATAAATGACTAAATAAATTACAAAATTGATCTATCAAACAACTAATAAATGACCAAAAATGGTTTAGGCCATGTTATAAATGACCAACAATAAATTATCACTGATCACGTGACCAAATTTAGTCATTTATAGGCAATTTTTAGTAAATTTTAAGTCATTTTTTTTTATACTAGCCGATGGTGGAGAGTAAGTCTTTCTTAATGGTTTCCATCAATCTAAAGTCCTCCATGTATACAAGAAAATAAATAAATTTGCATACAAATGTCAAATTTGACCCTTAGTTACAATGAATGGAAAGATTTGAATTATTGGTTGTTTTGATTGATCAATTTTGTCATTTATTTAGTCATTGATTTTGGTTGTTGACTTAATAAAGCTCTCACAGGTTGGAGTTCTTTCTCAAAGTTTAATTTTATAATAATGTTCTATCTTGTTATGATGATGTGTGTTGCCCCACTTTTGGTCTGCATACCTTTGTGACAAAGTGGATGTAAATGATGTGTAGTAGTAGTCTTGAAAGATTCGTATAAGTCCTGAGTCTAAGTCTAGTTATCCTCTTAGGATAGGAGGCCTTTATCAGATTTCCCTAAATTGCCTTCTTTTATGTGAGCTGGTAGGAATTAGCCTCTAATATCATGTTTCTTTGGGTAGGTTAAGTTCCCAAATCTGATAAAGGTCATGTTTTGAAGGATTCTAACATTGATTTTATATGCACTTGAATTTTTTTCCTTGAACCATTCCCTTTGGAAGTATGGCAGAAAATTGTTTCTGAGCTTCTCCTTGGCAAACAATCACCTACAGAGTGCATTTTCCACAATAGACAGAAGTTAGAGTATCAGAGGTTAGTGGAAGTTAGAAAAGAGGGATTTGGGAATCAGAAAGCTATAGGCACTCATATTAAATCTATTCCAAGAAAAAGAAATGATTAAATGAGGAAGAATTCAAGATGTAAGCCTATTGCTGAAAAAGTGAAAAATGGCTTCTCCGCTACTCCAACAGGCAGGTTTTTACCTGCAGAGTGCATTTTCAGCCAAATCATTTTATGAAAGGACTTTATAAAAGAATCAATCTCATGAGTGATCTAGGGCATCAAGAAAGCAGAAGAATTCAAGACATTCCATTTTAGCATCTCAATGAGTTAAATTTCTCACTCAACAGATTTTTGAGTAAAGAGAACTCTTGAAGCATTTCTCTGTCGAAAGGGAAGCGGAAAAGTGATTTTTTGCTACCTCCAGAAAGTTACCATTATGGTTACTAAAGTGAAAGGATGTTTCTTAATGGCCCGTTGGAGTAAAAGTAATTAATTCAAATAAATCCATTTTACTCTATAACGAACTTTTTCATTAATGTCTTAGTCTTTTCATTCATGTGGCTCAGGAAGTCAGCCATTAAATGGTAAGAATTCAAAAGTTATAAAATTAGTGAGACATTACAAGCAGGGTCAACCATCTATTTGATTGTCTGAATCTGAAGCTCTTGACTATAGTCATTCCTTGCTCTTGTGTTCTTAAGAGATATCCCTAATCCCTAGTCAAGATCAGTTGAAGTATGGATATGAGATTTATGGGATTCGATGGGATGAATAGCATCACATCTGATTGGCATAATATTACAGAAACTTCTTTGAAGTTATTTGATATACAAAACTTCCAGAATAGATTGAAGGCAGACCAGATGCACCCTATTACTGAGAAGTTAAAGGAGAGTGGGTTGGTAGAAGCTGCTAGTTTTCCTATTGTTGTTCAACCTCTTGAGCTTGTTCAAGAGTGCATAGCCCGATACAACCCAGATACCAAGAAAATACTCCTACCCAACGACACGGTTCTTCTATCCATTGATCAGGATTTTTTCCAAAACTCCATGTGTATTCTAGAGCAAGCTGAATATTTAGAGATGACATATAGTCAGGCCGTTACCGAATATATAGCAAAGAAGGCAGTATGGAAGAAATAAATAATGAAGGCATGGTTTCAAGAGATGAGGAGCGCCAAAGAAAAGTTTCCTAAAACATTATATGACATGAATATAAAATTAGAGATTGTAGAAATCTTGGTGTTTCTTTATAGGATCCGAGGTGAGAGTAATGTGCTGAATTTCATTGAGCACCATTTCTTCTTGGTTCAGGTGATTTGTTCTCAGAACCACTTTATTGATTGGTCCCTCATGGTAAGAAAAAATCTCTCAAATGCCCTAAGCAGAGCTAAACTACAAAATGAGTTCTACATGTCTTCGGGCCTTAGATATATATTAGCTACAATCCAAATTTTGCTAGGGCTTCCAAGATTAGAAGAGTTCCCTGATGATGTTAAAAGCTATGAATTTTTCCCATGTATTCAATTACATAATAGTTATGCTGAATATATCAGAGTTAACGATGCATTTACAATGAGACTATATAGGGAGATACAAGGTTGTCCGGAAAGGAGATTTTCTCCTGAAGCCATGGCTTTTATCAACCAATTTGGGTGCTTTTTCATTCAATTTGTAGATTTATCATATCTTTGTCTTGCAGGATTTGATGACTTCCCTTTGAAGCTGCCTAGATACCCCGACAATATGATCGTGCTAGTGGAGGTGATGAGGTAGGCATTTCAAGTGAATCTGATCTGTGCAAATGCTAAGAAGAAGGGCTATGATTTCTCGATGACTATTGGAGCCTACAGTTGTGTGTCCTGGTCTGAAGTGAAGAATGTTCTGAAAACATTCTCAAAAAGGTTTTCAGTGGAGACATATGATGTTCTGAGGCCGTAGTATGACCCTATAAATTATGCCCAAAATTTCCTGCAAATGAGTCATGAAATTCATCATGTTGATGATATTGAAGACTACTGGGCTAATTGCAAAGATGAATTGGAGAGCAGGGAGAGGTTCTACGCCAGATTAACTATTAAAGAAGTAAAAAGGTTCAAATTTAACATTGCTGTGGAGGGATTGGAAGATGATGGCCAACATATGTATGAGAATACATATTTAGAGAAAATAAAGCCACTTCCTATAAGTTATAAACCCATGCTAGGGCAAGCCATTAATGACCTGGAAACCTTGATGGGTGGAATTTACAAAAGAACATAGCAATGGGTCGAATGGACTATAAGAAGAAGGAAGAGGTCGGAAAGGAAGCCTCCTACTCAAAGGACCCTGACAAAAGATACTTTGAGCATTATAGAATCCTCTTTAGTAATACTCTTGACTATTGCTAGGGATTCATCTCAGCCAACTAGTGGAGGTGATGAGCCTCGTGAGAAAGAAGTTCAACCAAAGAAGACATGTGGAGAAGGCTCACTTCTAGATATCGGGTCAATAGAATAAACAGTTTCTATAGACTTGGCCAAGCCAATAGAAGAACCCACCAAAGGTGCAGGACTTGATCAATTAGCTAAAGCAATTGCTATAGATACACAAGTCGGTACTTCAACCCAAGCTAATCCAAGATGAGGGCCCCCTATTGTAGTAGAGGTGGGTGAGGATACATCAAACACCTCAGCCACATAATCAGACAAGAGGGTTGAGAAGCAATAAGATGCTACTCAAGTCATCAGATTAGTCTCCTCTTCTCCAACATCAGTGAATCCATTTGCCTCCAGGCCAAAAGCTACTCCTTTGGTCATAAAGAAGTTGTTCATAGAAGATTTGGTTTCTGCTTACAAAGTTACCAGTGCGGACTCCAAGATAGAACATACTTTAGAGAGAAAAAGGAAGAGAGCAAAGGAAGGATATTCCAGCAAAGACATTCTCTCATGGGCCCTGCAACCCAGCACCATAGTGGGTAAAACAAAGAAATTAAAGATAATGTCTACACTGGTTGAGATTCTGAAATAGGGTGTTTCACTATGGAGGTTTCCAAGCCTACTAAAGAGGGTAGAATTGAAGATATGAATGCCTTGAAATTTTTGTTATAGTCATTTGACATGGGGCTCACTCGACATGACACCAAAGTAGACTGGTGGAAGTCCACCAATGTGGTAATAAAAGAAGAGCTCAAGGAGCTCAAAACTACAAAAAATCAACTTAAGGTAGAAGTGGCTGAGCTGAATAGCTTCATTAGATAGCTCATCACTCTGATAGCAAGTGTTCCCAATACTCAGACCACTTTTGATCCCAGTGCTATGGAGAACCAAGACATCATAGCCAAGTTACAAGAAGATAGACACTTAAGGAAAATTGGTAAGCGATGGATTGAGAGGATTGAGTTTGAAGGATTAGTGGTTGTTGAGAAATTGGGTAATGCTCTCTTAAGGGTGGAAATAGAGAGAGATAATATTGGCAAGAACTTGCAGACTCTCACAACGGAGAGGGTGAAATGTCAAGAATGCATAGTGACGCTGCATGTGGCAGTAAAGATGAAGACTAAGGAAGCTCTAAAGGCCAAAATTTTTAGAGAAAGGAGATGAGCCTTTGATCGAATGGCTTCAGACTCTGGAGTTTAAAACTGAGATGATTATCCAAGCCAAAGCAGGGTTGCAATAGATGGATGTCAAGATCAAGGAGGAAAAAAGAAAAGGTTTTAAATTCCTTCAGGGGCTTCACACAGAACCATAAACAAGTGGTAAGGGGAAAGAGATACTTGGAGTAGCTCTTATGAAGAAACCATTCTCTAAATATGTGCATAAGTTAGCAGAGTAGTTTTATTCTCACTTGGATAAAATACCAGAGCTCCAACAGCTAAGTGGGTGTATTTTCAAAGCCACAGAAGAGCTAAAGGATCAGGTGGATGCAATAACGAGTCTAGCAAAAGAAAATTCCAGATGGCTCATCCAATATACCAATGTCCATCTCAACAGACAGGAAGAGCTCATCCAAGTAATTACAGCTGTCACTGTCCACAGGGCTAAGTTAGACAAGGGGATGAAAACTTAAGTTTAGATAGATTCCCTCTTGCACTAAATATTGATAATATTGTAACGGATAAACTGTTGTTTATCATTTCTGGTTGAGGAAGTTGAACTATTTCAGTTGCCTCTTCTTGTAACTATCCAACTTTGGAACCCTATATGTATTATTTTCCAAATCAATGAAAAGGTTGGCTAAATTTTGGTGTGAAAGATAGAATTTTGCTGAGTCAAATTTGTAGGTCTGAATGCCATTTCTTTAGCTGCTCCAATGCATTGCATTTATATATTTTTTGAATTCAAATATTTCTTTGGAATTAGATTTACAGGTTGTGGTTGAACCAGAATTCTGTATTATGATTTGATATGGTTAGTTAAGGGGAAATTTGGTGTTATTCTAAGTATGGGAGATGTCCTTGTGAAATGGATTGATTCATTATCATTTTATCATTAAATCTTTAAGTATTTCATTTGCATTTTCATTATGAGTTATTACATTACCAGTTTTAAGGAGTCATATGATTGATGAAGTCTTGAAATTGGCTAAAGTTAGAATCGGATTTATCCTGCCCGAGCTATTTCCTGCCTAGGTTTGGCTTGGTTTGCCTCTTCTGTTCTTAGGTCAAGAACATACCCCTGTGAGAATAGAAAAGATCAATATTCATTGAAGAACATTTACTTAAGGGAGCTATACCTTTAAATTTAGAGAGAAATTAGTTGTTTAGTTACAATTTCCCAACTATTGTATTCAATTGTTCTTAAATATTTGGGTATTCTAGAGTTAAAGCATAAAAGAACAATCTGTTTACCAACATATTTTTGGTGACTCTATTGGGGAACTGAACAGTCATAATACCAGAAGCATAACATGGAGAAAGATGGTGCTTCCCCATGAAAAAATAATTTCCCGTGCTCCAACCAAATCTTGGATTCCAAGATGATCAAGAGGATCTCATTTCCTCAGTGAATACTTTTGTCTAGAGATACTAGTCAAGTGCTTGAACCAGAAGAAGATAGAGAAGAACTTGAAAGAACCATATGAAGGAGAAACATAAGAAGGGTACAATGCCAAGCTGAGCATGAAGCTAGACTAGAAGACTAGTTGGAACCTTGGATTCCAAGATATTTCTTAGAAGTGCAAAGAAGGAAGGTGACATAGACCTAGTTCTTGAGAGACTTGCAAACCTTGATTTTTCTCTACTTGAAGTACCATGTCAGAAAAATAGAAACACTAAGAGAAAAAGTAGACCTCCTTCACCTCCCAAACAATCAACTCCCCTGTCTACCACTTGTCAAGTGCTAACTTTGCACGGAGTAGTTGCTCCTCCTGTTGTCAACCTAACACCCTATCTACATCCGGTAGTTATGACACTTCCTTGGGATGCTACACTTGGACCATTACAATTAGAAACATATAATCCCCTTCCCTTAGGTTCAATAAAAAATTTCCCCAAATTCTCTGGAGATGGGAAAGTATCTATAGATGAACACATTACTGCATTCTTTCCTTCAGTGAATATCTTAGCAGTGAGAAGAAGATGTGGTGGTCAGATTATTCAATGAAACCCTAGTTGAAGTTGCCGCTGATTGGTTTCAACACTTACCCAATTCCTCTATCATAGATTGGGCTTCTATGAGAGATGCCTTTGAGGGAAGATTTAAAACTTCTGAAGATGAACATGCACTATTAACATAGTTGACCTCCATCAAGAAAGAGCCTTCTATCAGTATGAGAGATTTTGTGGCTAAATTCAACAAGCTTGTAAATTCTATCCCAATAGCTGATAGGGCTACTACCAGGAATTTGAAAACATTTTTCATAAGTTCTATGCCTCTTGACATCAGTTATGATCTAAGGAGAAAAAATCCAGCCACTTTGGACCTTGCCCAAAGGACTGTGGTAGAGTTAGAAGACCACATGATATCAGCGGGAAAATGGAAAAGAGAGATACAATCTAGACCCAGTACTAGTAATACCACATCATCAGATGAGATGATTCAAAAATTATCCAATGAATTCATCACCTTCAAAAGGAAGCTACCTAGATTTAATAATCCCTATCAGTGAAACTTTTAGGAATAGCCTAGAAGAAACAATGAAGGAAGGAACACCGATGGAAAGCCATTATAGTTGATTCCTCCACCAAAGAGGTTAGCTACAGAAGATCCTCCTAAAAGGGGAAACATGTGTGCCTTCCATTTAACTATAGATCATGGTAGGGAAATCTGTCAGATGTAGCTCATGCTTGGCAAATGCATCAAACTAATGAATGGAATGCCGGAGTGTCTGGAGCTGAACCAGATTCATATTCACATGGTGACTCTGAAAACTTATATTTAGAGTATGAATTAGATTCAAAAAAAGGAGCAACATGTTATGCTACCATAGACGGGACCTCCTATATAGTCTTAGCCCAGAGTTAGAAAGATAAAGGCCCTACTTCCACATCTCCACCAAAGAATAATGAGGCATCTACTTCAAATTCTAAGGAAGCTAGTCAAGGAGTGAGGATTCTACAACTAGGTAAGGAGAAAAACTCTTTTGACATTATTCAATTTTGTAGAGATTCCAGGATTAAAATTTCCCCCATAGACTATCTTAAGTCCAATCCTGTAGAACTGCAAAATCTTGTAGATTACTATAAAGAGGGGAGTCAGAATATAAATCAAAATGCCATGACTACCATATAAAATGAGTCTATATTTTCAAACCCAATTGAGCAAGGTGAGCCATCTGTGCTGGCTACTTTCCTAGGCCAAAAGCCTGACCCATTCTATGTGTCATTGTATATTAATGGTTGCAAGTTAAGCAATTGCATAATAGACTCTAGAGCCTTAGACAATGTAATGCCATCAATTGTAGCTAAAGATTTAGGACTTACCCTCACTAAATCTCATGGTAGGTGTTACTCTATGGATTCTAAACAAGTACCCCTGGTTGGGCAAATAAAAGATGCCCAAGTGGCTCTAGCAGCACATCCTGAGAATAAAATGTTGTTAATAATACTGGTTGCTGATATACCTGCTAGTTATGGCTTGTTACTAAGAAGGAGTTTCTGCAAAGATCTAGGAGGGGAAATAAAGCTAGATTGGTCTCAAGCTCTGATCCCAGTGGGTGGTAGAAAGATAAAACTAGTCCCTGAGGAAAAAGAAAAATTCATAGTGCTGAAGTTTGATGATCCCAAAGCCCATATTCTATATTGAGAATTAGAATTTGGCAATTATATGTTATTTACAGATGGTCATGATGAGGAAATTGAACTAGGAGAATAAGAAGACCAGTCTTCCAATAAAGAAACACCATCAGATATCTGGACCCTTGAATTCGATGGTAGTTGTGCATTGTTGGGATCTGGTACAGGCGTAGTCCTGATATTGCTAGATGGCATTTACAAGCCTAGATTCTATATCAGGAATTAGAATTTGGAAATATATGTTGTTTAGAGATGGTCATGATGAGGAAAATAAACTAGGAGAAGAAGAAGATTAGTCTTCCGTTAAAGAAATACCATCAGATATCTAGACCCTCAAATTCGATGGTAGTTGTGCATCATTGGGATCTGGTGCAGGTGTAGTCCTGATATCGCTAGATGGCATTTGTGAGACCATGGGGTGCAAATTAGAGTTTTGAAACACCAAAAAGACAACTGAGTATGAAGCCCTGCTATTAGGAATCATTGCTGCAAAAGAAAAGGGCATGAAAATTTTGAGAGCCCAAGGTGATGCTGAGCTAATTGTATGCCAAGCTAAAAACAAATACTCTATAAAGAATCATAGATTGAAGAACTACAGAAACAAATTATGGGATGAAATAGAAACATTGGATGCATTCTTTATTGAATTTGTACCAAGAGAACTGAATTCCAAGGCAAACTCTTTAGCAGTGTCAGCTTCATTACTCCTCCCTCACCCAGAATTCAGAGATAAGAAGTACCAAGTAGAGGTCATGTATTGACCATCTATACCTGACAATGGGGAAGATTGGAAAGTGTTTGAGGATAAAAAGAACCTTCTTCTCTTCTTGGAAAATGGTGGTGACTTCCATAAAGATGCCCCTAATAGTCGTAAAGGAGACTGTCATGGAAAGTAGAAGAAAGATAAATCAGATATCATCCAGCTACAAGGGAATATCATCCCTTGCCACTTAGTTACCCTTGAAATTTTTTTCAATAGACATGATACTTTTGTTAAGAAGAAGAGAATTGAAAGAGGTCCTACCACTGGTGAGTATGAAGGAATTAATATCAAAAGTGAAAAGGATCCCAAAATGATCAATATTGGGAAATGCTGCACTAAAGAAGAAAGGGAAGAAGCTAGGAAACTCTTCCTAAAATACCAAGACATTTTTTCCTAGAATTATAAAGATCTGAAAAGCTTTATGAATGATAAATTCAATCACCAGATTCCCTTAAAACTTGAGGCTGCCCCATTCAGTAAGAAACAAAGTAATTACAATCCCAAATTTGTGGATGCAATATTTAGGGAAGTGGATAAAATGCTTAAAGAAAGGATTATCTACCCTATTCATTACTCTACCTGGGTGGCGAATATAGTGCCCGTGAGGAAAAAGAATGGAGAAATAAGGATCTGTGTAGACTTCTAAAATCTTAACCAGTCTTCCTTGAAAGAAAATTATGCCCTCCCCAACATGGATCACTTATTGTGGACTGTAGTCAGAGCTGAGATGATGTCCATGTTAGACAGCTTCTTGGGGTACAAGTAGATAGAAGTGGAGAAAGTAGATCAACACAAAAAAACTTTCATTACTCCATGGGGCACTTTTGCATACCATAGAATGCCATTTGGGTTGATCAATGGTGGAGCTACCTTTCAAAGAGGTATGGACCTTTCTTTCAGTGATACGAAGAACAAAATAATTGGTATGTATCTAGATGATCTCTCTGTGTTTTCCAAAAAAAGAGTAGATCATATAAATGATTTAAGGAGAGTATTGCAGAGGTGTAAAGAGGACGAGATTTCACTGAATCCCAAAAAGTCAATTTTTTGTGTGACCGAAGGGAAATTGCTGGGTCAAATTGTTTCCTAGGAAGGCATAGGAATTGATCTAGAAAGGGTGAGAGCAATCCAATAATTGAGCTTACCAGTGAACAAAACTAGAGTGAAATCATTCTTCAGTCAGGTAAAATTTCTCAGGTGGTTTGTTCCATATTTTTCTAAGATTACCATGTACATAGTGGACATGATGAAAGGAAATGTAAATTTCAAGTGGAATGACTCTAGTAAACAAACTTTCAAAAGCATCACGAACGCCATAGCAAATGCTCTGGTGTTATGTCATCCAAATTACAAGAAGGATTTCATAATCTATTTTTATTCTTCTGAACACACTCTATCGGCCATTCTCATGCAAGAGAACACAGAAGGAGTTAAAGAGACTATTGCTTTCATGAGCACGCCTCTAAAAAATAATGAGCTGAGATATTCTCAAACTGAAAAACATGCTTTCGCAGTAGTAAAAGATTTAAAGAATTTTAGATTCTACATTTTACACTCTCACTCTCTTGTATATGTGCCTGTAATTGTATTAAAAAGCATATTGACTCAGCAAGATGTGGGATGTAATAAAAGAGGAGCTTGGGTAGCTAAGACTCAGGAATATGACATATAAATCAAGCCCACTAAATTAGTGAGAGGAAATGCACTGTGCAAGGAAATGGTGGAAAACATAGAGGACGAAGACCCTAAAAATACGCAATTGGTCCTAGGTGTAAGTATGTAAGATCCCTATTTTTAAAATATTGTGTATTTCTTGACATACCATGAATTCCCTGAAGGGTTGAATTCAAAGAAAAGAAGAGATCTAATATTGAAAGCTTCTAAATATATAATTTGGGAAGATAGAATGTATAAGAGATATATAGATGGAACTTTCCTTCGGTGCATTGACAAACAACAAGAGAAGTTGTAAAGGGTGTTTCACGATGAAGCTTGTGGTGGACACTTCTCTTCATCAGTCACAGTGCTCAAGATATTGAGACAATGCTATTAGTGGCTGAGAATGTTTAGAGATGCATATCATTGGGTAGAAAAATGTGAAAAATGTAAAATGTTTACTGGAAAACCACAGTTGGCAGCACTACCCCTTAGACCAGTGATAATTGAAGGTCCTTTTCAATAATGGGGTATTGATTTTATTGGTCCTATAAATCTCACGTCTAGCGCAGGCCATACCTACATAATCATTGTGACTGACTACTTCACAAAATGGGTGGAGGCAAAGGCAACAAAGAAAATGATTTTGGAGGTAGTATGTGAGTTTATCAAAGAGAACATCATGGTAAGATTTGGTGTGCCTATTAAGCTAGTTATGGATAATGCCGCATACTTTTCATCCAAAGAAATTACTAATTTTTGTTTTGAGTATGGCATTATGATAAGTCATTCATTTGACTATTTCCCTCATGGAAATGGTCAAGTTGAGTATAGTAATAAAAATTTGGTGAGCATGATGAAAAATCTTGTAGCAAACAACCAGAGAACTTGGAACAAGAAAATCTATGAGGCTCTCTGGGAAGACAAAGTGACTCCTAAAAGAGTCATCAGTGTATCCCTTTTTGAACTTGTCTACAGAATTCAAGCCAGTCTTCCATCACCATTAGAATTGGCAACTTGCAGACTAAGAATAGCAGTAGAAGATGGTATATATGAAGATGGTTTAGAAAAGATGATTATTTACTTGAAAAAACTTGAAGAAGAAAGAGAGAAAATGGTAGACCATATCACACAACATCAAATGCATGTGAAGAACTTGTTTGATAAAAAGAGTAGACCCCAAAAATTTATGGAGGGAGATATGGTGCTATTATGGGACAAGCGTAGGGCACCTAAAGGTATGCATGGGAAGTTTGAAATATAGTGGAAGGGACCCCTTAAGATCCATCAAGCATTTGAGAGGAATTATTTTAAGCTGACTTATTTAGATGGTGAAGCATTACCCCTGACATATAATGGTAAGGACTTGAAGTTGTATCAGATCTAAATTTAAAATAGGTAACCCCTATATTGTACCATAATTACGTTTAGTTCCTATTTTTGTTTTCCTTAGTTAGGTTTCCTTTCTATTTTCCTTTCCATGTCTTGCTTTAGTTTTGTTGTGTGCCACCTTTTTGTTGAGATTTGTGAAACTAGAGATTTGAGTTCCTTGCTTGGACATGTGAATGTCCAAGCCCCCAGATAGAGCCAGTTGTTTCCCCACTTTTGGTCTGCATAACTTTGTGACAAAGTGGATGTTTGATGTTTAGTAGTAGTATTGAAAGCTTTGAGTAAGTCCTGATTCTAAGTCTAGTTATCCTCTTAGGATAGGAGGCCTTTATTAGATTTCCCTAAATTGCGTTCTTTTCTATGAGTCGGGAGGAATTAGCCTCTAAGATCATGTTTCTTTGGGTAGGTTAAGTTCCCAAATCTGATAAAGGTCATATTTCGAAGGATTCTAACATTGATTTTATATGCACTTGAATTTTTTTCCTTAAATTATTCCCTTTGGAAACATGGTGGAAAATTGTTTCTGAGCTTCTCCTGGGCGGAAAATCACCTACAGAGTGCATTTTTTGCAACAGATAGAACTTAGAGTATCACAGGTCAGTGGAAATTAGAAAAGAGGGATTTGGGAATAAGAAATCTTTAGGAACTCAGATTAAATCTATTCCAAGAAAAATAAATGATTGAATGAGGAAGAATTAAAGATGTAATCCTATTGGCAGAAAAGCAGAAAATGGCTTCTCCACTACTCCGACAAGTGGGTTTTACCTGCGGAGTGCATTTTTGACCAAATCATTTTATGAAAGGACTTTAAAAAAGAATCAGTATCATGAGTGATCCAGGGCATAAAGAAATTGGATGAGTTCAAGACATTCCATTTTAGTATCTCAACAAGATAAATTTCTCCCTTACTGTTTTTCCAAGTAAAGAGCACTCTTGAATCATTTCTTTGCCGAAAGGGAAGCGGAAAACTGATTTTCTGCTACCTCCAAAAAGTTACCATTATGGTTACTAAAGTGAAAGGATGTTTCTTAACAGCCCATTAGAGTAAAATTAATTCATTCAAATAAAGCTATTTTACTCTATAGCAAACTTTTCAATTAATGTCTTAGTCTTTTCATTTGTGTGGTGCGGAAAGTCGATCGTTAAATGGTAAGAATTCAAAAGTTATAAAATCACCGAGGCATTACAAGTAGGATCTACCACCTGTTTGATTGTCTGAATCTGAAGCTCTTAACTATAGTCATTCCTTTCTCTTGTGTTCTTAAGAGATATCCCTAATCCCTAGTCAAGATGAGTTGAAGTATGGCTACAAGATTTATGGGATTCGATGGGATTAATGGAATCACATCTGATTGGCATAAGATTACAGACACTTCTTTAAAGTTCTTCAATATACAGAACTTACAGAATAGATTGAAGGAAGAAAAAATGCACCATATTACTTAGAAGTTAAAGTAGAGTGGGTTGGTAGAAGCTGTTGGTTTTCCTGGTGTTATTCAAGCTCCTGAGCTTGTTCAAGAGTGCATAGCCTGATACAACCTAGATACCAAGCAAATCCTCCTAGCCAATGACATGGTGCTTCTATCCATTAATCAAGATTCTATCCAGAACTCCTTATGTATTCCAGAGCAAGCTGAATATTCAGAGATGACATATAGTCAGGCCGCTACCGAATATATAGAAAAGAAGGCAGTATGGAAGAAAGAAATAATGAAGGCATGGTTTCAAGAGCTGAGGAGCGCCAAAGGAAAGTTGCCCAAAACATTATATGGCACGAATCTGAAACTAGAGATTGTAGACATCTTGGTGTTGCTCCATAGGATCTGACATGAGAGTGACGCTCTAAATTTTATTTAGCACCATTTTTTCATGGCTAAGGTGATTTTTTCTCAAGACCACTTTATTGATTGGGCCCTCATGGTAAGAGAATATCTCTCCAATGGCCTAAGTAGAGCTGAACTGCAGAATGAGTTCTACATGTCTTCTATCCTTATATATATATTAGCTACAATCCAAATTTGGCCAGGGATTCCTAGATTAGAAGAGTTCCCTGATGATGTTAAAAGCTATGAATTTTTCCCATGTCTTCAATTACATAACAGTTATGCTGAATATATCAGAGTTAACGATGCATTTAAATTGAGACTGCGCAGGGAGCTACAAGGTTGTCCAGAAAGGAGATTTTATCCTAAAGCCATGGCTTTTATCAGCCAATTTGGGCACTTTTTCATTCAAATTATGGATTTACCATATCTTCATCTTGTAGGATTTGACGACTTCCCTTTGAAGCTGCCTAGATACCCTAATGCTATGATAGTGCTAATGGAGGTGATGAGGTAGGCACTTCAAGTGAATCTGATCTGTGCCGACTCTAAGAAGAAGGGCTATGATTTCCCGATGACTATTGGAGCCTACAGTTGTGTGTCCCAGTTCAAAGTGAAGAATGTTATGAAAACATTCTCAAAAAGGTTTTCAGTGGAGACATATGATGTTCTGAGGCTGCAGTATGACCCTATAAATTATGCCTAAGATTTCCTGCAAATGAGTCATGAAATTCATCATGTTGATGATATTGAAGACTACTAGGCTAATTGCAAAGATGACTTGGAGAGTAGGGAGAGGTTCTACACCAGATTAACTATTGAACAAGTCAAAATGTTCAAAGTTAACATTGTTGTGGAGAGACTGGAAGACGATGGCCAACATATATACGAGAATATATATTTGGAGAAAATAAAGCCACTTCCTATAAGTTCTAAGCCCATGCTAGGGCAAGCCATTAATGACCTGGAAACCTTGATGGGTGTAATTTAAAAAGGAACAGAGCAATGGATCAAATGGACTACAGGCAGAAGGAAGAGGTCGGAAAGGAAGCCTCCTACTCAAAGGACCCCAAAAAAAGATACTTTGAGAATTGCAGCATCCTCTTCAATAATAATCTTGATTGTTGCCAAGGATTCATCTCAGCCAGCCAATGGAGGTGATGAGCCTCCTGAGAAAGAAGTTAAACCAAAGAAGACATGTGGAGAAGGCCCGCTTCTAGATATCAGGTCAAAAAAAGAAAAAATTTCTACATACTTGGCCAAGCCAACAAAAGAACCCACGAAAGGTGCAGAACTTGAGCAATCAGCTAAAGCAATTGCTATAGATACAGAAGTCGGTACTTCAACCCAAGATACTACAAGATGAGGGTCACCTGTTATAGTAGAGGTGGGTGAGGATACATCCAAAACCTCAGCCAAAGAATCAGACGAGAGGGTTGAGAAGAAACAGGAAGCTTCTCAAGTCATCAGATTAGTCTCCTCTTCTCCAACATCAGTGACTCCATTTTCTTCCAAGCCAAAAGCTACTCCTCCGGTCATAAGGAAGCTGCTCATAGAAGAGTTGGTTTCTACTTCCGAAGTTACCAGTGCAGAATCCTGGATAAAACATACTTTAGAGTCAAAAAGGAAGAGAGCAGAGGAAGGATCATCCAACAAAGACACTCTCTCACGGGCCCTTCAACCCAGAACCACAATGGGTAAAACAAAGAAATTAAAGACAATGTCTACACTGGGTCGAGATCTTGAAACAGGGCATTTCACTAAGGAGGTTGCCAAGCCTACTAAGGAGGGAAGAATTGAAGATATGACTACCTCCAAATTTCAGTTATAGTCATTTGACATGGGGCTCACTCAGCATGAAACCAAAGTAGACTAGTGGAAGTCCACCAATGTGGTAATAGAAGAAGAGCTCAAGGAGCTCAAAACTGCTAAAATTCAACTCAACATAGAAGTGGCTGAGTTGACTAGATTTATTAGATATCTCATCACTCCTATAGCAAGTGTTCCCAATACCCAGACTAATTTTGATCCCAGTGTTGCAGAGAATCAAGCCATCATAGCCAAGTTACAAGAAGACAGACACTTTGGTCAAATTGGTAAGTGATGGATCGAGAGGCTTGAGTTTGAAGGATTAGTGGTTGTTGAGCAATTGGGTAATGCTCTCTTAAGGCTGGAAATAGAGAGAGATAATATTGGAAAGAACTTGCAAACTCTCACAACGGAGAGGGTGAAATGTCAAGAATGCATAGTGACGGTGCATGTGGTAGTAAAGATGAATACTGAGGAAGCTCTAAAGGCAAAAATTTTACAAAAAGGAGATGATCCTTTGATCAAATGGCTTCAGAGTCTAGATTTTAAAACCAAGATGATTATCCAAGCTGAAGCAGGGTTGCAATAGACAGATGTCAAGATCAAGGAGGAACAAAGCAAAGGTTTTAAAATCCTTCAGGGGCTTCACACAAAATAACAAAAAAGTGGTAAGGTGAAAGAGATACTTGGAGTATCTCTTATGCTGAAATCCTTCTCTAAATATGTGCATAAGTTAGCGGAGAAGTCTTCTTATCACTTGGATAAAATACCAGAGCTCTAACAGCTAAGCGGGTGTATTTTCAAAGCCACAGAAGAGCTAAAGGATTGGGTGGATGCGATTAAGAGTCTAGCCAAAGAACATTCCAGATGGCTCATCTGATATACCAATGTCCATGTCAATAGACATGAAGAGCTCATCCAAGTAATTACAGCTATAAATTCCCATAGGGCTAAGTTAGACAAGGGGATGCAAACTTAAGTTTGGTTAGATTCCATCTTGTACCAAATCTTGATAATATTATAATGAATAAACTATTGTTTATCATTTCTGGTTGAGGAAGTTGAACCGTTTTAGTTGCCTCTTTTTGTAATGGTCCAACTCTAGAACCCTATATGTATTATTTTCCAAATCAATGAAAAGGTCGGCTAAATTTTGGTGTGAAAGATAACATTTTGCTGAGTCAAATTTGTATGTCTGAATGCCATTTCTTTAACTGCTCCACTGCATTTCTATCTATTGAATTCAAATATTTATTTGGAATTAGACTTACAGTTTGTGGTTGAACTGAAATTTTGTATTATGATTTGATACGGTTAGTTAAGGGGAAATATGGTGTTATTCTAAGTCTGGGAGATGTCCCTATGAAATAGATTGATTCATTATCATTTTATCATTAAATCTCTAAGTCTTGCATTTTCATTTTCATTATAATTTATTCCATTACCAGTTTTAAGGAGTCATATGATTGATGAAGTCTTGAAATTGGCTAAATTTAGAATTGGATTTATCCTGCCTGAGCTATTTCTTGCCTAGGTTTAGCTTGGTTTGCCTCTTCTATTCTTAGGTCAAGAACATACCCCTGTTATAATAGGAAAGATCAATATTCATTGAAGATCATTTACTTAAGGGAGTTGTACCTTTAAATTCAGAGGGAAATTAGTTTTTTAGTTACAATTTCCCAATTATTGTATTCAATTGTTCTTAAATATTTGGGTATTCTAGAGTTAAAGCATAAAAGAACAATCTATTTACCAACAATGTGTCTTGTCATAGTCCTAACCATTTATTTCAATATGAATGGAAAAGCTAGACCTAAGGGTACGACTCATTCTTTAAATTTCTAGAAAGAAAATTCCTTTAATGTCATTTTTCCAAATTGGATTCATTCATATGGTGGCATGAGTAAAGGTGATGTTGGGATAGAGATAAAACTAATTATTAGTCTTGTTACATATGAGAATGTGATGTTTGGTTGTGGAAAAATATCTCTGTTCCATAAGAAGTGTTGGGTTATTTTTAATAAACCATAGTCTCTAGCTATTCGTGCATTTAAAAATAGCCAATACAATTCCAAGTACCACAATTTATTGATGGTTCACAAAGTCATTCAAAATATTAATAAAAAATCATGGGTGGGACTATGAAACACTTTGAATATCTTTGAATTTTTTTTTCAAAAAGGTTGGCGTGGTTCCTTTCTTTACTGCCATGCAAGGGTATAATCATACCCTTACCACCAAATTGTCCAATTATTGGAGGAAGGGTGAGGTAGCTGTTAGAAGTATATTGTTTAATTTTATCCTTCAACTAATTGGTGAGGTGATAAAGCTGCAATGTGATGAATTAAGGGTGGTCAAGAAAATATCTGGAGACTATAAGAGGTTTATCAATAAATTCTTCAAGAAGGGTGAGGGATCATCCAAGTTATAAAATGGGTATGGAAGATCTATAATTGATCCTCCTTACCCATTGGTTAGCCTTCATTTTGTGTGATATATTACCCTTGATGACGTGCATACCACTATCCATGGTTATCTATTTTGAATTATAAATTATAATAGGAATAAGAAGAAAATCAGCGTACCCTTCTTTCTTGTTCCTCTCTATGTGCTAGCATTGACAAGAAGACATCTCCCACTTTGCATCAAGGCCTCCTCTTTTCTTCAAATAAGAATTCTTTTTCTTTTCCTCTACACCACATTAGGCTACTTACGTAGATTGAGAACCCTAGAAACTCTAGTAGCTTAGTAAAAACTGAGCTGATTGAAAGCAAACCCCATAGCCCCAAAGAGACCTAACATCTCACAAAATAAAAATGAAAAGTAAAAAAAAACCTTATTGAGAAGACTCTTTAAATTACATTTATAAAAACCACCCCTAAAAAGAAGGCCTTTGAGTCTAAACAAGGTCATTCTAAAGCTAGGAAATTAGATTCTAAATAAACTGAAGGCAAAAGATTCATAATTGATGTGATGGACCTTGAATTGGACAAGACAGAAGAAGAGAACAATAAACAAGCGCTAGTTAAATAGGATACTAGTCTTAGAGGGCATCTATTAGCTATAGTTTTGGAGAAGGATACTGAGGGTAAGGTGATCTCTAATGATGAGAAGAATGTTGATAGCCTTTCAAAGGAGGAATTACTTCTTAAAGATGACAATTTTAGTGAATATCCTAATAATGAGGATTATAATGTTCAAGAAGAGAAAACAAAGGGTTTTAGTGGGGACAATGTTTTTTTATGAAAATTAAGATGAAGTTGAGGAGGACCATATAGTGATAAAAGTACAGAGCTATGTCACACTTGAGGACCATTTTGGTAGTTTCAGTCGAACTTGTTTCGGTCAGAATATATCCAACTGTACATACATGGCGCACACGCGACACCATGGGGCATCGATGTGGCAGATGGGTTCCAATCAAAACTGGTCTTGCTGGAACCCATAAAATTTATATACCCCAAAATTTGGTTTGAGTGGCTCATTTGCACTGAGCGCCTTCCGATAATTGCGGAGCAGAATAGGGGTACTTCGACCGAAAATAGGTTGTTTTTTTTTTTGTTTTTTGTTTTAAATATTTTCAAAAATGTTTTTAAGTTTTCTTTAGTTAAATTAATGTAGTTGCACTATTATTTGATGTTTTTTGTTTTAATTTTGTTATTTTTAATTTTAGAAAATATAAAATATTGTTTTATGTAGATTTAATGTTTTTTTTTTAGTTAAGATTATATGTTAGTTAGTTAATTAATTTAGTTTTATTACAAATGTTTTAAAACAATAGGAAAATATTACAAAATAGTAGGAAAATGTTACAAAACAGTAGGAAAGTGTTACAAAACATTGGGAAAATGATACAAAACATTAGGAAAATGTTACATTAGAAAAATGCTACAAAACATTAGGAAAATAAAATGTTACATTAGGAAAATGCTACAAAACATTAGGAAAATGTTACATTAGGAAAATGCTACAAAACATTAGGAAAATGTTACATTAGGAAAATGCTACAAAACATTAGGAAAATGTTATTTAGTTTTGTTACATATGTTTCAAAACATTAGGAAACTATGACAAAACACAAAACCAACATGAAACTGAAACATAAACTCTAACAAATTAACCCTAACATGAAACTAAAACATAAATCAACATAAACTCTAACAAATTAACCCTAACATGAAACTGAAACATAAATCAACTTAAACTCTAACATTAACCCTAACATGAAACCTTAACCATATTGAACCCTAACATGAAACCTAACCATATTGAACCCTAACATGAACCCTAAGAAAACCTTAGAAAAATGTTACAAAACATTACGAAAATGAAATACAAGACATTAGAAGATATTAGTATTACAATGTTCATGTATTAAACATAAAATTGTACCCTAACACGTGAAACCCTAATATGAAACCAACATCTTGAACCCTAACATGAAACTAAAACATGAATTTTAACATAAACCTTAACATGAACCCTAACATGAAACCCTGACCATATTGACCCCTAACAGAAACCTAACATGAAACCAACACATGAAACTGAAACATAAACCAACATAAACCTTAACATGCTAAATTGAATTTTTCTTTCGAATATACATGTATTCAAGTGTTTTTTTAAATCTATTTTATCTATCATGTGACATGACATTAGCTAGAAACTAACATGAAAATGGAACATGTTAACCAACATAAACCCTAACACTAAACAAACATATATGAACCCTAACCACGTAAACCTAATTTAAAAGTAGATCCTTAAACCCAATTGAGAAATTAACCATAACATGTTCAACCAACATGAATCCTAACCTTCAACTAGAGAATGTACTAGAAACCAACATAAACCCTAACATGTTCAACCAACACATGAACCCTGACCTTCAACTAGAATACTAGAAACCAACATGAATGGGCTAACCATGAACAAATTAACCCTAAACCTAATTGAGAAATAAACAAAGTTGATCCCTAAACCTAAATATGGAACATTAATTTACATTTAACTAGGCTAGTTATAAACCTAGAGACAAAATTGATCCAAAACTCAAAACCTCTTTCAGTTAGAAAATATGTGCACATGTATGTATATATGATTTTAAATCTTTTTTCTTTAAAATGTATATGCATTCAAGTATTTTCTAGTTTATTTATTTGTAACACATGTGTTTAAAAATATATAATTAAATTAGAATTGGACCATGTACATGTGCAGAGATCTAGACACATTATTCTTTATACTTTTGAGCATATACATCTATTTTTTCTATCACATGGCATCAAGTAGAGGGGAATCACCTGTAGATTCTGGAGATGCTAGTGTATAGGGGGTGGTAGTGACCACTCTTCTCATAGATTTTCTTATTCTAGAGAGGGAAGGGAGCATTTATTTGACAGTACCATAGCTCAATTGACATGATCTATTGAGGTTCTTGATTAGGGGATCCAGTCATCCACCACCCTCCGTAATAGGGATAGGGTGAAGGTCATTAGAGAGGACCTAGTTCATATGATTAACACAGTTAAATCATACAACCCTTATGATAGTATATATATTTATACATTCTATACTTCTCTCTCCCGTAGTGTTACTGGTGCTGTGAAGTATAGATAGGTTGATACAGAGGTCTCCACCGCTATGGTGAATACCATGTTTCCTCATTACCAAGACAGAGCACAGGTCAGAGGTTATATGACTACTCGGTGTGAGGATGACATTGTTGCACCGATTATATATCCTCGATGGTTGGCTTCTCATCATAGGTGGCCCTAGAAGGATGATATTCCACTATATCTATGCAAATAATTGTTTACAAAATTTGATTTGCATCATGATATTGATTACACAGATCTTCCCAGTCATGCTGGGCAGGGGAGGGGGAGATTATCAGATAGATTCAGAGGGCCTAATGCCTCAGTGCCTACTAATAAGTGGGAAAAGGTGGGTCCAAACCTTTTGTTCATACCAAAAGGTTTGGAAATGGCAGCTGCATGATAGACTATACCTAATGACATGATCAGGATAGATGTATTTTCTAGTATCATGAGTATCGCAACACAGGTTCATGAGATGTCATCTGATTGTTTAGGGAGATACATGTTGTGTTCTAGTTCTAGCGTTCCTCCACCTACACTATAGGCATCCTCTAGTGATGATCCATACCATATAGTAGATATAGCATCTCCCTTTGAGGTTGCAGTTATATCAGATTTGGACCATTTGCGTCGTACGAGCGCATATTTAGCTAGTGATCTACTTTGCACATATCAGGCTATATAGATTATCAACGGGGTTCTTCTCAAGGATGTCCTAGCATTTATCCCCACCATTAACAATAGATATACTGGATCAGGTTCTCAGGGTGCACAGAGATAGGAGGATATTCCTGCACTGCCTACAGCTCCTTAGTAGGCTACAGTTCACGAGGATGCACCTCACCAGTCTATCCAGGACACTTCATCACGTCTAGTTCATCAACTTTTTACCAGCTTGCTTATAGATGACTAGATTGATCCCTTAGAGGTGTCCTTACATGAGGAGATTGATCCTGGTGATGTAGACTTACATGATTCAGAGTTGAGCGATATCGGGAGAGCATTACATGCTGCTACGATATATATTTATCTAAATTTTGATGTATTTATAAAACTTACACATGTAAATGACATAAATAAT
>MU224756.1:378915-390317 GCA_018584345.1 Thuja plicata
AAAAGGAGTCAATGGAACTTCAGTAGTCACTAAGTCATCATTAGTATGTTTGATAGATTCACAAGAAGGAAAAATAAAGGAATACATCCTAGGAGAAGATGGGGTAGGAGCTTGATTATCCATAGGACCATCAATAAGAGGGAGAGCATTAAGGGAATTCATATCATTCCCTGCTAATGTCTCATTACTAGAAGAAATACCAAATGGAGGTAAAGAATCTATAACGTTTTCTTCTTTCTCTAAAATGTCTACATAAGGAGAGTGTGTTTTAGAAAAAGAGTCATGATCATGTATGAATTTGTCATTCATTAATAAATCACCCTCTTGTATCACAACATCTTCACAAGAAGGGAATAAATCAATGTCTTTATCCAAGGGTTCATCACAAAAAGTAGAATCATCCATAATGGCTTCATGAGGAAGAGAGTAATCAACATCCAAATCCAAAGGTTCATCCCAAATAGGAGGATTATCCTCCCTATCAATAAAGCACATTGTAGGAGTGCCTAAAGCTTAATCCCTAGGGCGAAGATGTATATTCTAAAGTAGGCTCATAGAAAAGACATATATTAGGAGAAGAAGTAACATCTATCCCTAACTCACTTCTATGGTAAAGGTAAATTGAAGAGATTGTAGAGAAGGATGAAATAGGAATGGGATCCATGGAGATCTCATTCAAACCATTTGCATTCTCACTTCCATGTACCTCATTATGGGATCTATCATTTTTAGCAACAAAAGCCTCATCAAAGTATTCAAAACAAAAATCATACATGTTGAACACAATGAAAAATGTAAATGTTTTTTTATTTTTAGAGAAATTTTGTGATTTTTATGAATTTTTAAATATAAATGCAAGAACATAAAAGAAAACCTACTTCTATATGCATGCAAGATCTAACATAAAATGAAAATCTAACACAAAAAAGAAAGAGTTGTCTATCGCGGGTTCACCAAAATGTAAAATATAAAATATTGGTTTTTGTTACCAAAATGTAAGATAAAATATGTGTATTGGGGGTTAATTTGATTTATAAATTGATTATCTTGAAATGTAAAGTATAGATTTGTAAATTGTTCTTTAAGTTGCCTAGAATGTCTTGAATTACTTAACCTTAATAAAATTATATTGATTAAGTATTGCAATTGTGATTAAGGAGAAGATAAGATGTTCCTTTTTTGTCCTCAAATACACAAATAGGAGATCCAAGTTGATCAACCCAAGAGAAGGGTTAATCCACAAATGAATCAACTATTTGGAAAGGAGAATAATAAAGGAGATACCTTAAATTCTATTAATTATATGTATGGAAATGATATATGACTGTAATTGAAAAGATATGAGAAATGCACTAACCTTGAAATATTGCAGATTAAAGAATGTTGTTTTTTGAGGTCTGTAGACTATTTCTAGAAAAACTAAAGTATGATCCAGAACCAGAACATAAAGACGAACAAAAACTAGAAATTGATTTTTATTCCAATGTCGTCTTATGAAAAAGGTTGACCTTGACCCAAAAATGTCAACCCTGACCCAAAAATGTCAACCCTGACCCAATAATGTCGACCCTGACCCGCACAGATCCAAAAGTGACTCTGTTCACAGATCCTGAAAGTTTGCCGAAAAGGGTATCCAGATCTGGTCTCAAAACTACAATCCTGAACCTGTACCTACAAGAAAAAGAGGTTTGTTTGTTGTGGGGGAGGGGTTTTCCTTAGTCAAACCCCAATTTAGGAACTAACCTTGAAATCAATAATTCAAATAAGAATGCTAGCAAGTAGTAGAATTGAATCTAACAATGAAGCTATGATATTGAATAGATATGTAATTGTAATTCAAATGTAAGCAAGTATGTAAATATGAAAGCATGGAATTTCGAAACCAAAAACCTCCATGATTGTATGCTTGGAATCCACCTTGAAGAGATGATGAAAGAGTCTTGAGGATGCACAAAGGATCTTGAAGGAAGATCACACCATCATGATGGCTAGATCTAGGGCTTGAATGATAAATCTTGAATGCTTGAACCAAATCCCTTCAAAGGCTTGAAAGCTTGAATCCTTGATCTTAAATGGAGGAATTAAATTCTTGAGAGGAAGAATTGAATACCTTTAGAGATTAAAAACATGTAGAACAATGGATGCTTGACCAAAATCTTGGTTAGAGCTTTTTGCATTCGGAAGACTTAGAGAAAATGAGAGAGAAAGGCTTCCTTTTATATGAAATTAGGGCACAATCTTCTAAAGAGGCCAACATAGGAGAATTAAAATCCCATTAAAGCCTTTACCCCTAGGATAGGACCTAAGTTAAATATAATTTAGGAATCAACGTTTCAGAACCCGAAACAGCCGACCCGGAAGCGGGAAATAATTTTTTGCAAAGACAAAGATCTAGAAACCGTGGGACCCTAAAATTTGAACCCTGGGTCAAGGTTGAGGTTGACCCTGACCTAGGTCAGGGTTGAGGTCGACATAGATCCAAAAGGTTGACCTTGACCCTGAATTCAAAAACCTTAGATCTGGAGTCCAGGATGCCAAAAACTGGATGGAAAGAAGTGGAATAAGAGGCAGAATAGGGGGAAAGCTAGGTCAAAGTCAAGAACCCATTCAAGGTTCTTGATATGACCCCAAAACACCTAATCAGAAGGATAAACCCGTCTACCATGGAAGTGCTTCCATTTTTCGACTATACACATATATGCATGTATGTTATACATGTGAATGAGTTATTTCATATTTTAGACATTACATATATACATGTTCATTTTTGTCATTTCATATATGTATGTATGTTAAATACATGTGATTGAGTTATTTCATATTTTAGACATTATATATATACATGTTCATTTTAGTCATTTCATATATAAGTATTTATGTTAATTACATGTGAATGAGTTAAATACATGTTAATTTTAAACATTTCATATATGAATGAGTTATTTCATATTTTAGAGTTATTTTTATGTAAGTAACTAATTTATTCAAATTTTCTTAATGGGATGTCTTAAGGGGAGGTATAAAAACATACACATCAAAACATAAATTTATAACAACATACATAAAAGCTATATAATGAACTCATTGAACTATTAATATTCAATTAACTAAGCTATTCAATTTGTCATGTAAGTAATTTAAAGTAATTTAAAAGTGGATGTCTTAAGGGAGGTATAAAAACATACATAAAAGCTATATAATAAACTCATTGAACCATTAATATTCAATTAACTAAGCTATTCAATTTGTCATGTAAGTAATTTAAAGTAATTTACAAGGGGATGTCTTAAGGGGAGGTATAAAAACATACACATTAACACATAAATCTATAAAAACATACATAAAAGCTATATAATAAACTCATTGAACCATTAATATTCAATTAACTAATCTATTCAATTTGTGATGTAAGTAATTTAAAGTAATTTAAAAGGGGATGTCTTAAGGGGAGGTATAAAAACATACACATTAACACATAAATCTATAACAACATACATAAAAGCTATATAATAAATTCATTGAACCATTAATATTCAATTAACTAAGCTATTCAATTTGTGATGTAAGTAATCTAAAGTAATTTAAAAGGGGATGTCTTAAGGGGAAGCATAAAAACATACACATCAAACCATAAATCTATAAAAACATACATAAAACAAATATAATAAACTCATTGAACCATTAAAAGACAATTAACTAATCTATTCAATTTGTCATGTAAGTAATTTAAAATAATAAGGGGATGTCTTAAGGGGAGGTATCAAAGCATACACATTAACACATAAATCTATAACAACATATACTAAAGCTATATATTAAATCCATTGAACCATCAAAATATACATTATAAAAGAATACACAATATACCAAGCATGCATAACTATAGAGTTTAAATTGTAGAGTTCAATAAGATATATCCAATATCCAATACATTAAGTAAGAGTTCAAATTGTAGAGTTCAAATATGGTAGTACGAGAGATACAAAAAGAATTCTATCCTAAAGCTCTTGATACATATAGTCTGGATCCTCTATGTCTTTTATTATCTCCAAAAGTTTTTCATGTTCATCAATAGGCAACCTCCACTTTTGATTGCTACGTCCTCTTTTTTGCAATGTCTCAAATTGTAACTTTGTTGCTATAACCAAGTGAATGTAATGTAGAAATTTTTGACCAGACATATATTCAATAAATTGAACACCATTTCTGTCTATCTTTACTTGCTAATAATATGTATCTTCAATAACAATTGAACCAGACGGATATGACTGTCCATCACCATCTACAATTTCTTCTGGCAATTTGTATTTTTCTTTCGTGCATATTAGTAGATAATAATCTACACGTTCAGTATTGTCAGGATCCACAACCATAGCAAAAATATCACCTAGATACAAATGCAGATTAGATATTAAATTCAAATCAAAAGTACAATAAATTAACTTTAAATAAAAGATCATGTACATGTGCACGCACCTGTAACAACTTGTTAAGTTTTAGGATAGGTGAAAATGTAATAACACTCTATGTTATATGTGTTTTCCAAATGCAACAATCTCTCTTTCATTTATATTGGGAATGAGGATAGGAGAGACATGTCCCTTTATGGGACACATCTATTCATTATTATTATAATAAAGGACATGCCTCTTCCCATTAATTATAATTTAATAAATATTATAATGTTTCATCAATCAATTATTAATTAAGAATAATATAATAATTTAATATTAAATATTAAATTTCATATGATTAATAATAATATACAATATATATTATATTAATATTAATCAACATATATTATATGTATTCTAATGATCATACAACTGAAGCTACAAACATTAACACAAACAAATCAGAAACACACTTATAATCAACTGAATATATAGGATCATGAATGTTTATGACAATGTTGTCATCTTCATAAGGAGGAATTCTGATTAAATCCTTCATATACCATCGTGAACATATCCATTTGCAATATTCTCACATTGACTCATTAGATTGTCCTCAACGCAGTCAACATAGAAACATGTTTTTTTCTCTTGAATCAATAGAGGCTTGTGTTGTCCAGTACTCATCAATTGATGTAAACTTCTAATACGAAAAATCCTTTGACTATTGTAAGGATTAGATCGGTCTATATCTGTTACAAATATGAAATGAAAGTTGTACATATTTTGACAACAATTATGATAACATAGATGAACACGAAATTAAATTTTAATTTAGATTATTCCTACAAACTATAAATTACCTTTCGCTTCCCCAAAATAACATTTTTTGTATTTGGTCTCCCAAATAGAAAAATGATTTTGACACCATTCAACAATTTTCATTGAATTCTCTATCATGTTACCTGTAAATTTCTGAACTATCAGTTTAAAGAAAATACATCTAAGTTTAACTTATACAATTTGAAATATCTAGATATATATATTTAACTACAATTTACACCATTTGTATCTGCAAGTTCATGTTGGTGAAGTGCACGCTTCACACATGCTCCTACTCCATCGTGCTCTCCTTTTCCATGTCCACTTTCAAAGAAGTTCCACATAAACATAACATTGTGTCTAACATGTTTCATAGCTAGCCAATTAAAGGCTTTTGCAGATTTAAATTATCTTGCAAGATTAAGTTGTTACATATGCAAGATTATGATCACATAATAATTTAACAAGTAATCAATGAGAATTTGAAAATTAATTGAAGTGCATACACTTACCTGCACAACCATCAGACCAAATCCAGTGTTGTGAAGCTTTTATCCCATGATTCACAATATCTTCAAAATACATTGCAAAAAAGTGAGCCACATAGCTCCTATCATGAACCTTATCATCGCTGATATAGAAATGAACCTCCTTGATGATAATGCGTTCATTTGGATTGGTAATTTCTAACTCATCTAAATCAAATTATGAGTGTCTATAGGTCACTTGCACAGATATTGCAACTTGGTCAGAATGATAATATTGAGCTTGAAGCTCTGATTGAGGAGAGAATGTATAGTTCTTAGATAAATCTACAACTGAAAGAATACAACCAGTTGGAAAACAATTTTTGAAATTATGAAACTATTTAGTTTTCCATCTTGCACCATGACAATGCTGGATAAGAGGATAAATGATAGTACAAAACTTGGTCATAAACTCAAGGTAGGGCAATTCACTCTCCTTCAATACAATTTTTTTGGATTCATCTCCGGTCTTAGATTGGTATATCTCATATTCAAATCTCTTCCACAAAAATGGCATTGCAATATTAATATTCTCAATTTGCAATGGAAATTTATGTAAATATACACAATCACTGCATGCACTCTTTATACATTATAATTTTAACTCATCTGAATTTTCTGATTTCTCACATAAAATAGACTTCACAAATTGTGTCGTACTTCCAGGGATGACCATATCTGAATTAAGTACTGCCATAACCTTTTTATATGATTGCAAATATAGATGAAACTCAACATGATTTAGGAAATAAAAAGTTCCATGTACCTTATTTATGTGTGAAAAGAAAGGGCACAACCTCTCAAAGATTCTTTGACGTATTTTTACATCTGAAAATTCTTGCTTGAATGCTTTAAACAATTCACTTTTTGTTGTATCTATAAAATATTTTGGATGTGCAGTTTTGATACTAGTCTCTTCATCTTTCATCTATATAGTATCCCTTCTATTAGAAGAAACACGGGAGTGAGCGGTTTAATATTCAATGACTTGTCTTTTTACATCTTCAAAAATTTTGTCTTTTCGAGGTAGTCTACAAATATTACTCCAATTCTTTTGAATATTTTCATCAAACATATTTCTCTTCCTGATATATCTTTGAACATTTCTTCTAGATACATTTAGTAAATCAGAAATCGAATGTAGTCATTTTCTTTGTGTCAACATCCTACTAGATAAAGTAGTCATCAATGCTCTTCATGTAACACTTAAATCGACTCCTCGACTTGAGTTGTTAATATTGTTTAATGCATCTTGCAAATTTTCAACTATTGTTCGATTTATGTTGTCTCTTGAGATTTTCTTGTTATCAACATCTAACAACTCCAAAATAGGATTCATTTATGTTTTCATGAATAACCTAGCAAATAATTGTGCTTTTCCAATCAAACTTTTATTTTGAAAATATTCATCCCAAATATTTTTGCATTGTTTTTTATTGTGCTTTAAGGTACCAATTTGTCAAATGAAAATTGACTAAAAAATGAATCCTCATCCATCTCCATCAAATTACCCATGTAAAAAGATATATTTCCACCAATTTGTTCCCCAACTTGAATTGGATCTTCTTAGACTTCAACAGGTTCATCTTCATTACTTTTTGTATGACCTTTAATTTTGTCATCCCTTATTCGATCATATTTTCTTCTTCTATTCCTTTTATTCCTCATTTCACAAATTGTTCAAATTGAGAGCTTCAATTCACTTGCATACACAAAACCATATACTCTTGATAAAAAAATCAAAAATAATATTGATGAGTTCATAATTTAATATTGAATAATGCTTTAATTAAAAGCACAAAAAATTCTCAAAAAACTAAAAAAAAAACTTGCAAATAGTACAAACCTCCTTGATAATATTAATTCGTAGTTGCCCTTTGACCCCCCAAAATACACCTTTAAAACAATTAAAAAAATGATTTTATTAAAATTTTTTTTTTTAAGTCAGAATAATTGATAATTGATTTTAATTTTTTTTTTTTTAAAATATTTATATATATATCAAATTTGAGGGTCGTGGTACTCCACCCGACCATGTTTGGTCAGCCTTAGTTTTGGCTGAACCAGTTTAGGCCGGACCTATTTCGGCCGAAACTACTTATGTGGCATCCCATGTGGTAGGCAAATAAGCAAAAAAAGGGAAAATTGGTAACACATCACTTCTAGGGCTTAATTTTCCACCAAAAATGATTTTTTTAAAAATCTAAAAATACCCTTTTGTAGAGCTTGGAGTCTAGATTATGGTCATATAATTTTTATATTCATTTGATTACATATAATATATTATAAGTTAAAAAAACTCCAAGTAGGTATTTTAACATTGAAGAACATGCTTGTTCGAAAAAAGAAAAAAATAGAAAATCATGTTAGAAAAATTTAAAACCTATATTTAACACTAGAGGAGAGAGTCCTCTTCAAGAATATATAATTTCTTTTGTATTTGGTGTAGATTTTCTAGGGCAAATTAGGCAGGAGACAAAAACTATTAATTTCGGGTAACTCCGACTTTGAATAGTTATAACAGACAAAATATATACCAAAAACCAGTCTTTTCTTTTTTTCTCCACTAGCTGTACATGTCATCTGAAACATATTTTAAAACCAGAGGAAAAAAGATTATTTACATATATTTTTTTGGTGGGAACTAGACCCTCAAATTTTAGCATTTTTCAACAATTAAAAAATGGACTTCAAAAATTAAAAAACTATGTCAATTCTTATTCAATTTTTTTTTAAAATAATTATAGGCATAAACTACATCCAATTTTACACATTTCATTAGTTTACATCATTTTCTAATTCTAAACACAAATGCTACTTTTATGTCATTAAAGTTTAACTATTTTGCATGTCGTGGTCCTCTTCCTTTGTAAAAGTCTGACACAGCTTTGTACTTTTACCCATGTATGAAGACATTGAAAATTTTAGGGACAATAAGGATGTTGTGCAAAATACCTTTGGAAATGTTCAATATATTGTTGGAGACCCTTAGAATATGGAAGGTGATTATGAATTGGTAGCCAACCTTAAAACGCTAGTGGTGGACATGTAGGTCATGTTTATGAAATTGGAAAGCAAAGATGAGGAGTAGAAAATCAATAAAATATAGTTCGAGAATACAATGAATAACCTTATGTTTTCCATGTTTCTCCATGGGGAAATGAGGATTTGTGGTGATGCTGTCCCTGTCCCAACTATGGATGTTGGTGTGGCCAGCCTTGTTTCTTAGGTTTTTGCGGGCTCTGTTGTTAATTCTTTGGCTTGGCAGAATGCAACTAAGAAGGTGGAGGATGGATGGACAACAGCTAAAGGAAATAAATTAAAGTCTTCCAAGCCTTCTTTTGATATGAATTTACAGTCACATAAGGATGAGCTTAAATGTAAATCTTGACAGCCCTTTGTTGTGGTTTGTTGGTCTGGTCTCTGTTCCTCTTTGTTGAAACTATTGTTAGTTCTCTTTGGCTTGCTTGGTGGTGCTTCATAGTAGTTTTTTTTCCTCTCAATGCTCTATCTTTCACTGTTTCTGTAAAAGGTTTTTTGTCCTTTCAAAACCTATTTTTACTGAATCAAAACATAATAAATAACCTTTCTATTATTATTGATGCTATTATATGCAGGGAGATGATGGGCCTAGTGTCTAGTTAGAGAAAAATTAAGGAGTTAAAGAAAAATGTAGGGAAAGGCAAGGAAGATATGGAAGACAATCAATGCCATGATTCCTTACAAGGAGAATGGAAGGAGAATTCATAGACACTGGCCAAAAACTATGGAATTATCTCCCTTCCATAAAATTAGGCCCTTTATTTTGGTTTTTTACTCTTTTTTTTTTTTTTTGTCTTATGTGCCATTATAGTTTGTCCTTATGTTTGGTTGGATTGACTCTCTTATAAAAAAATAAGGCACAAGTGCTTCCTTATAATATTGTTAGGTAGGTTTACAATTAATCCTGATAAGTTGTTTATGGTTGTAAACCTCTATGCATATGATTGTTGTGGTTTATATTTCTAATTGTATAAGGGAAATAAATACTATAGGTTATTATTGGTTAATTGATTTTGGCCATTTCTTAGCCAATTTTTTTTCTTGAGTTAACATTCTGAACTACTTTTTTATTTATAGGATCGCAAAAAATCTTATTTAATTAGAAAAACTCATGAATGAAGAATAAATCTTATGTACAAAGAAGATTTTAAATATGAATAACTATATGCTCTTTTTACCAAGTGAAAAATATATATGTTGGGCCATGAGATATGACACATAAAAGGTAGTGACTTTTACAAATGTGGTTGTCATTGCACCAAAGGCTCAACATGTCAATGCCTGATATAACTACTTGAATTATATAATCCACATGAGGCAGTTAGTCCCTTGTCATGAATCCCGAGGGGGGTACATAACATTTTTCCAACAATCTCCCTCTCAGCATTACCCACGGGGATTTGAACCCGTGACCAAGCTCTAATACCACTTGTTACACATGTGGTTTTCGTTGCACCAAAAGATGAAGAGACACTCATGAATGAAGAATAAACCTTATGTACATAGAATATTTAAAATATGAATAACTATGGGCTCTTTATACCAAGTGAAAAATGATATATGTTGGGCAATGAGATATGACACATAAAAGGTAGTGACTATTACAAATGTGGTTTTCATTGCACCAAAAGATCAATGTGTCAATGTCTGACACAACCAATCGACTTATATAATCCATAGGAGGTAGTTAGTCCCTTGTCATGAATCCTGAAGGGAGAACTGATCATTTTTCCAACAATCTCCCCCTCAGCATTACCCGAGGGGATTTGAACCTGTGACCAAGCTCTGATACCACTTGTTACAAGTGTGGTTTCCGTTGCACCAAAAGATCAACCTGTTTATGCCCGATATAACCACTAGACTTATAGAATCTATAGGAGGTGGTTAGTCCCTTGCCACAAATACCAAGGGGATCGTTAACCATTTTTCCAATAGTGACTTGCGCATTGGGTTGTCATGATGGTTCTAAATCTTATATTCTAGTGAATTTTTCTTTTTATACTGGCATACTAGCATAAAGTATTTTTAAAGGAGAATAAAAAATTATTTAAATCTTGTAAAATATTGGTCTAAATTCAAAAACTATACCGACCATCATGTATTTAGTGAACACAAAGAAGATACATATTGTATCTGTTGTTCTACAGAGGTCCCTATTGTAGGCCACTCTAAAAAGTGATAAATTTTGAAAAATATTTTCATTGCAATTATCCATATTATCTAGTCTTGTTCAATTGTATGTAAGTGCTCATGGCTAAAATCTAAAGGACATTTATTTGATACCAAATCAAGAAGAGGAGGAAAATATGTATTAAGAAAGTCAAAATTGTAGAGTGGATATAATTATACATATTATAAAATGTTAATAACTAAGACATTCTTAGTAGATCTGTAAAAAATTATGTGTGGACTACAATATATAGTTTCTATCTCTTGATGTATACCCCTATTTAACATTCCATTTGAAGGTGTAAATAGAATTTATCCTACAACATGAGTGAGAGAGGTATAGAGTAAGATTCATGTTACTTTTAGTTCTACTATTGGTGTGACATAATGTATATTATTTTATGGTGAATGCTTTCAATATTTTCCTAAAGATTTTTAATATCAATTT
>MU224756.1:394322-411816 GCA_018584345.1 Thuja plicata
AGACATTTTCCGTCAGGGAGAGCTCCTTGGAGGCCGTTTCCAACGTCTTGATTTTTAATTGTTCCTTGGCTATTCTATTAGACCTCCTACGGCCAGAACCGCTTAGGTCCACCTCCAAATTGACTTGGGTTTCCATCATTTTCTTTTTTTGGGCTTGTAATTCATCTCAGGTGTGCTGTCAACCCCTTTCCCTTCAATGTAATCCACGGAGTCAGAAACATATGAATCCTCCTGGCCATCCTTCTTATAGGTGGGAATCTTAATACTTTTTTTATGGGTTTTTTTCTCTGACTTCAAAGGCCCTTGAGTGATACGGATGGACTGGGAGGAGGAATTGGTGGTCTTTTTGGCTTTTTTAGAGGGCTTCTCCTAGGGCATCATCTGACTAATCAGAGGGGGTTGAGGTGCTGGGCATATGGCTTTGTGAAACTAGAAAAGATAGAGGAGGAGGCCTTGGTGGAGGATAGCTTTGTCATGGTTGCTTTTGATATCAAGGATATTACTTTCTATAGAGTGCAAAAGATAAAATGGTATGGAAATTAAATCTTTGTTCCTAATATGATTCAGGAAAGGTAAGTGGTAGTTGTAAAACACCGTAAACTTACCTTCAACCGTGAAATACTTCATGATAATGAGACAAATTTTTGGCCAGAAGTCCGGTATCTCTTCTCTGTTGAAACCCCCTGTTTCCTGACTGGTAGCTCCCCATCTTTGAAAAATTATTTTAGGCTGGTAGGGTCAGCAGTATGACTAGTATTTTTGTACTTTCTCCCCACCATAGAGAGCCCCGTAGCCTCTGCGATGACCTCCTCATTGAGCTGGAAGTGAATGCCTCCAACTGAGACACTTCTATTGTTCCAGGAGGAAATGAACTATTTAGATATTCTCTCATCATGTCTGCCTTTCATGTGTTCCATGAAACCCCAAATTCTAGTTTCCTTGCAATAATGGGTGACCAGCGGATCAGAAGTAAAGGCTTCATCAATATTATCAGGTTCAATATGGAGAACATTACCCCCCATATCAGAGGTCTGCTCTTCAAGTGTCAGAATATCCTTGGGGTCTGAGAGCTGACTGTTGTTGCATGCCATATAAAACCACTCTCTTTTACAAATCCATTTCAAAAAAAGCTTATACATACCCTGCCAGTTTTGAGAATTTTGGAGAACCGGCTCCGTACTGTCAAATCTAATGGATCTCCGGGTAACATAAATAGTAATAATAGCATTACTACCATTAATTGCTAAAAATGCCTTTTGATACTGACAGCGATCACTCCACATGAACAAAAGGTAATGATGGAACTTTATGGGAATTTGAGTTTTGCCTTTCATAATCACACAAATAACTCAAAAATGCCAACACGTGATCGAGGAGGGGTTCGTAATAAATAAGCCAGCCTGGCACATTTAGACTATAGTATTCATTTCTCCCTTGATGATACGCTGAGTCATCGGAGGTAAATCACCAACTAACATCCAACTATTTAGTTTGGTTTGTTTTAGACCAATTGCAGCCAATGAGTCAGCAACTGAGTTTCCCTCTCTATAGGTATGGCCTATAGACATATGTTGGAAGCTCTGAAGAAGCTCACAAATCTCCAAAATGATAGGTCTAGTCCGCCACCCCAAACCAGCTCCACTCTTGACTGCCTCTATTATTAATTTGGAATCCCCCTCAATTTCCAGCTGTCTAAAGTTCATCTGTTTTGCAAGTTTAATCCCCCAGAGAAGTGTAGTCCCTTCCGCCTGGGTGACAGTACAATTATTGATTGGTCCTGCATAAGCCAGAAGGCAAGTTCCATGGTGATCTCTCAGCACTCCTCCCCCACCATGCCCAAGATTTTTAACTGCCCCATCAAAGTTTAATTTTATCCTTCCTCTAGGAGGGGCAGTCCATTTGGTATCTTTTCTGGCAGTCTTTTTAGTATTGTCAAACCTGGAGAACCCACTCAGGAGATTCTAGCATTCAGCTATCTTAGCTTCCCAGGCAGGAGGAGGGCTGGATGGGAGCTTCCATTTATCCATCCTGGCATTTTCACTCAGGAGCTTAGTTCCGATAAGGAGATAGGTTTCAGGCTGGATGCCTATCTCCTTGAAGATCCTGTTGTTTCTTTCCTTCCAGATGGACCAGCATATGTGCGGGGGAAGCATGCACCAGAGGAGTTGGAGTAGAGGGTGGTTTGAGGGGGATCTCCAGTTAACGAATTGGTGCACCTCGCCACCCAGGACCCATGAGATACCTAATCTATCATAAATTCCTTGCCACATGCTGGTAGCATAGTCACAGTGGATGAAGAGGTGGTTTACTGTCTCTTCCACCTTCTCACATAGGACACATCTGTTTACCATTGAGAAGCCTCTTTTAGTAAGATTATCTTGGGTTAGGATCTTACCATGCATTAGGGTCCACCAAAAAAAGTTTATTTTAGGCGTGAGCTGGGGGATCCACACCTTCTTCCAATCCCCTGGGTCGCTCTCCTCCTTAAGAAGTAGGTTATAAGAAGAACTAACTGTGAAAGCACCAGTCTGGGTGGGGGTCCAAATAATAGAGTCATCAATGTCAAAAATTTTGATACTAGTCAGGATGTCCATAAGATCCTTGGCTAAGTGTTGTAGGTCCAGTCTGTCTCTTAATTGATTGGGTAAATCAACCCAAACTCTTCCGTTGGTGTAGTTGGAAGCTCTAAAACCCAAGCTAGGTCGAAGGTAGTCCATAAGTGTTTTGAATTTATGACCCAGCTGAGGTTGGTTCATGATCCAATGGTCATTCCAAAATCTGATGGACCTACCATTACCAATTTTCCAAAAAGCCCCTCTGGATAGGAGGGGCTTACACTTGCAGATGTTTATCCAGAGTTTGGATCCACTAGGGAGGTCACTGTTATGGAACATCATTCCGTAGGGGTGGCTTTGGAGATATTTGGTTTCCATTATTCTACACCAATCCGCTTTTCCCTTAATGAGCTTCCAAGCCACCTTAGTAGTAAGGGCCTTGTTCATCAGACCAATTCTTCTAAGGCCAAGACCTCCCAATCTTTTTGGGAGGCAGACAGTGTCCCAGTTGACAAGAAAAATCCTCTTTTTTTCTTTAGTCCCTGCCCATAGAAAGGTTCTCTGAATTTTTTCCAGTTTTTCGGCCATATTGCTTCTGATTTTGAAGAGGGATAGGAAGTAGACCGGGATCCCTTGGAGGGTAGAAGCAACCAATTGAATTTTTCCAGCATTTCTTAATATCTTTCCTTTCCAGCCAGTGAGTTTCCTCTGGGTTCTTTCTAGAATAGAGTTCCAGAATTCATGGGATACCTCTTTGACCGTGAGGGGAAGGCCAAGGTAAGTAGAAGGGAGCGAGGCTGCCAAACATCCCAGAATTTGAAGCACCTTATTTTTTAAGTCCATTGGAGTATTGAAGAAGAATAGTCAGCTTTTTTGATAGTTAATACATTGACCTAAAGCCCAAGCATAACAATCCAGAGTTTGTTTCCATTGCTTGGCCTCAATAACAGAAGAATACCCAAAGAGGAAAGTGTCATCCACAAACTGTTCCAACACCACCTGAGGGTGAGTGGAAGTAGGTTTGATGCCTTTTATCCTTCCTGTAGCGGATAGCATACCCATAGTCCTGCTAAGCACATCAGCCACCATGATAAAGAGGTAAGGAGAGAGAGGGTCTCCCTGTCTAAGACCTTTCTCAGGGATAAAATGGCCACCTGGGGATCCATTAGTTAGGACATAAAATCTAACAGTTTGGGTACACTCTTTAATAATTTGGATAATCTTTTCATTAAAGCCCATTTTAGCAAGAATTTTGAGCAGAAAAGACCAATTAACTTTGTCATAAGCTTTGGAAATATCTAGTTTAAAGGCCGAACTATGGCTAATGTTAAATGAGATTGATGTTTGTAATATTTAGAGTAGCATTACCTTTCTATGTCGTCCTTTTAATTATTGGAAGCATATGTATAATAATGTCCTTAAATACACAATTTTAGACACCTAATTGGAAATGTTTGCCACCTATATCAAAATGTAATAGTGAAATATTGGGCTTGTCAATCTTAGAAAACATAGAATTTTGACTTTTTAAAGGAGGCCAATTTAAAATGGGAAATATATTGGAAAGTGGGTGAAACATATTCAAAAGCTAGAATACTTTATATATTAAAATATAGCATTTAAAATTAAGGCTTATGAACGTTTCAAAAGATCAGATTATATATGAAAACCGTTTATTAATGATACTCATGAAAAACAAGAAAAAGATAAAGTCTATTTTTTCTCCTCTAAAATCAGTAATTTGAATTATTAAATCATTAAGATGTTCAATTAATTATAGAAATACTCAAAATTTTTAAACGTATAAAATTGAAAACTATTAGAATCTTAAACTTTAACTAACTTAATAATCAAAATAAAATTTAACCAATAAAAATAAACTAATTATTTATTATCTTTTAATACTATTAAAATATAAAATCATATAAACCCTAAAACTATTGATATTTAAATCAAATGTTTTGAGAGAGTTGAAGTGCAGGTACACTGTCCCTACAATATATTTGACATGAAATTTGAGCCACTCTATGTAAGGATGATGGCTAAATTGGAGAGCGCACTCGTTTTTATTTCACACCTCAACTCCTTTCACACCTCAACTCCATTAAAACTCTTAAATCTCTAACTTTTCTTTTCGACAATATCCAGTGATGGGATTATTACCGTATGATTACGTGATATTCGACAAAAAAATCATTCTTTCTATCTTTTTTCTTTCCCTTAACTTGACAGAAAAGTATTTATCACCGTTTACGGTTGAAAATAGAGATCATAATTACCAAATTGAAATGCATCATAGAAAGGATATCAATTACATTTTATCTAAGGCGTACACAAGCTGAGAAAAGTTTTTCACTTAGTGTGGACAGCTTTGGAAAATTAATTTCTTTTAATATAAGAACAAGAGATATAATGAACTTGGACTAAGTTAAGGAGAGGTTAACTAAAATTAATATTGTCAAAAATGCATTTGAATAATCTCTTTAAAAACTCTTCATCGGAGTAATTCGTAATCTTATACATTTAATTTAAATTTATAGAAGAAAATTATATTAAAAAATAGATAAAAGTAAAATTTTGAAGGTTGAAAGGAAAAATAAACTTTATCATTTTTAATTTTTTTTTATTGTAAAATTTTATTTTTGGCTTTTTGAAGTGTGAGAAAATAAAATATTTTTAAGAATTCCTTTATTTCAAAATTGTTAACAAGATTGAATTGTTGTGTCATATATTTGTCAAAGTAGATCTACTCTAGTGCATTAAGATGAATTCACACGATTAAAAAAATATCCCTACTCTCCCATACTATAGTAGTATTGAACTTCTCAGGAAACCCTTGTCATTATAGAGTAGAGGTATAGGTTCCTATCAATCTTTTCAGAATCTTCATGCTTCTTCCATTTGGTGGAATTTATCCAATTAATTAGAAATAAATAACTAAATAGATAGATTCATTACAAGACCCATTAAAGGGGTCCAAATGTCAAGTTTGAAGGGGCCAATAGGCCATGCACGATCCACAACAATTAAAAGTCTTACTTGAAGCAACACTATGCTAAATAATTAATGTAATTCCCAATTAAATAATATTTGAGATGAGAGGATTAGGTCCATATCTATTAATGGATGCTCTTAAAGTTTTGTTCTATTTGAGAGGTGAGATAAAATTTATGGTAAAAGTAAAAAGGTAATAGGGCCATCTTGGATAGAGGAATTACCATGGCTATCTAAGTATAGCTTCACAACTCATGATGCAATATTCAACATAGATAGACACACATACACTTAGTAAAATTACCTAAGATAACTCAAATTTTGCAGGATTAATTACTTTATTATTTAGTTCATCAATCATTTTACAATTGTATTCATATGTGCTAAGGAAACAAGCTTAATGGGTTCCTTACATAACAAAAAGCAAGAATAACCCTTCATTAAAACATTAGATGAAAAAGATAATCTATAATGCTATTGACCATGAAGAAATAATCAAACCATCATGTTCAAAGGATTTTCTACTCAAACTTTATAACTTGTACTAGGTATGCATGCTATTATTTATATTTATTATACCCTATCCACAATTATTTTCTCCCTAGTAATGTATAATTTGAATTTAAATTCTAGCTAATAGAATAAATTTCGTAAGTTTAGCATATTGATGTTATTTTTTTATGGTTGGGTAAAGTTATGTAACCTCTAGGAAACTTGTTTCTTTAATTTCATAGTCTATTATTACACTTTAATGCTATTGGTAGAAAGACCTAGTCATTTATGCACAATTCGGTAGATGGTCTAGAATAATTAATGCTACTAAACTACAAATTTTAAAATAACATAGTGGAGCAACCCTACCATGACTATTCTAGCACAAGAGAGTCCTTAAGATGACGTGGGAAAGTTGTATGCTAAAATTATTTAGTTACAGTGGTATACTACATGTGGGTTATTAGATGAGATTAAATTTTTTAGCTTGGACATCCCACTATATGTTTTAGAAGCTTTCTCAATTCTTCTTGCAAGTTTTAAAAAAAAATTATGTGTCCTTTATTGAGTAATGACTTAACTTAAATTGATGACATAAGTGGGGCCTCCTTATACCCATTGCATCATATGAAATGGTGAGCAGTGCTATGGAGGAAGATCACTCATCACATCAAATGGATGGAGGGGATATGATACATTAGGAACACCCCCAAAGGCTCACCCTCAAACCCAAATTAGATTAGCACAACCCTAAATGATGAAAGGGTGCTAATGCAAGATCTTGATTTGAGGATGGCATGTGAGTTGGGGATGGGTTCCTCTAATGTCAAAATGTATATGACATGTAAAAATGACATGAAAATCTATGAAAGGAATTGATACTATGATAAATGAAATGATAACTAACAAGATATGATATCAAGTCTAATATATAAAAGTAAGTGCAAGATGAAAAGTGGAGGGATGAAATCACCTTGAAGCTAGGAGAAAAGGAGTAAACTTCAAATCAGATTTTGACTATCCCACAACTATTAGAATAAAAAATGGTTCTGGATCTGGCACACTGACAACTATAAATTTTGACTATGAAAATTATGGATCCAAAGGACTATGTTGAATAAATTTGACCTTATCAAGAAAAGTAAACTTTATCCTAGAGACTCTACATCTGATGAAATCTGTGAAGGATCTGCCATTGGTTCTGTAACTCTCAAAATCAAGTTCCAAAACTCTAAAAACCTATTCCTGCACAAAATAAAAATGGGATAAAGGTTGTGAGAATTGGTCAAGTCCTTGTATACTAATTAACCTTGAAATGAAATATAAATCGCATAAGAAAAGTAATGTAAACAAGATAAATGTCAGATTTACATTGCATGAGAAACCTTCATGAATGGATGTAGAAATCAATCAAATTCATGAAGATGCTTGAAATGTGTGTTTGGAATGTGTTGTAGAATCAAGGATGCCTTAAAAAATGCATGGATCTATAGTTGCCAATCCTAGATCTTGAATGAGTGTATGCTTGAAATATTAAATGGAGAAGAGGAATGGATCTTCTTTCTTTCTTGAGAATTTCTCTATTTGGCCATCATGGGAGATATGTTTTCATCAATGAGATAATATTGCCTTTCCTTGAATGGATCTTGAAGAAATGGAGACTTGGAGATCTTGAATTGGATGCTTACCTTCAAATCTTGAATCTAAATCCTTGAAAATCTTGATTTCACTTTCTCTTGAAATCACCAATAGCTTGGATTTCTCACAAATAAAATAGATGGTCATGGATGTCAAAATAAGAGGCCTTGATTTCCTTTTATGATCATTTTGGGATTTAATATTGTCAGGCTGACCACAAATAAAGATCAGGAAGAAAAACCTCCGCAGTGGGCCCATAGCCCACTTGGATTCAATGCCCTTGGACAAGGACAAATTGGTTTGACCTTGTCTAGGAGAAGGATGACTTAGTTCAAACTAGTCCTCACATTGTTAATTTCAAAGTAGATTCAGGTCTTGGGGAGAAAATTTTTAGGCAAAGACAATGAAAGATGCGGGAAATCAAGTATAAATACATTCAAATCTTGAAATCACTAAAATGAGGGTCTAATAGGTTCTAAAGCCACCAATAATGGGTCCTAAATTTTTAGGATGGTACACCTATTTATTTTTCTTCAGTTATAATAATGGGTCTACTTATGATAGGTTTCATAATGCAAGGGCTCCTTAAGATAATATGTTATACTTATTTAAAAAGGCTTATGAATAATTATATTTCATTTTTAACCTGGAGCATCAAATGGTAGATTCTTATTGAGACTCAACATATATCAAAATTTATATAACTAAAATTGTAACAAACAAAACAAAGATTGTAAATGTTGCAAGGCATGTTTATATACTATATGTAAACTTAAAATGAATTTTTTACTTATAGCGAAGGATTCACTTTAGCTTTGACAACTCTCAAGGGTCATTTTTCTTGTAGAATGAAGGATTTCTTGAAATGTATCCAACAAGAGGACAAGGAACTCAGAGTAAAAGAAATTTGATTTTTTTAATAATACGCCCACCTCTTAGAGATTATCCATGGATTACACGATCCTTCCCTATTCATCATCCTTTGGTTGGATAAATTTGATTAAAAACTAGTGTGCATTTTCTAAATCCAATGCATTATCACATATGACCTATTGAGCTTGAGAGTTGTTCTCTAACACTGGCACCTTGAGTTCCATAATTGGCTTAATGATTTCTTAGAATTTAATCATTATTTTCTCTTAGGATGTGCCTAATAGATGTACCCTATCATTTGAACCCATAGAGTGGGGAGATTGTTCTTAATGAGTAGATACATATAGTATTGTATATCTACAACCAATTTACCCACAACTCTCAATTCTGTTAGATCATTCAATCCTTATTAGAGGTATCATTTATCAACTAAGATTTAGGAGACCTACTCTTTATCTTGATTAAGAGGAATTTTATTATAGCCACATGAGAGGGACATATGAGATTGATGCATTCTTGATGAAGGATATATGCAAGTATAACATATATAATGTGTTAATCTCGTTTCTAACTATGAAGTGGATGACCTCAACATACTTAGTAAATATAAATGTTGAAGTGAGGCTGATAGATTTTTATTCAATCTTCTTCTAGTATGGCTGGAAAAAGACATGGAAAAGATCCTCCAAGCCTACTAATATCTTGATTACTTTTAAGTTTTCCTTTGAGGCGCTAGATTTCATCTTTCACTACTATTAATTTTTTCTCCAAGTCATTCTTTGTTGTATGACATTTGATTGTTTATTCATCTCTCTCCCTATAAATTTGGAGTGTGGTGTTTTGATTGTATTATATTTTTGATTTAATAGACACATTTAACTCATTTCAAGATATTAGAAGTAACTTATTCCTTTTCCATTTAATATTTTAGCACTTCTCATTTCTTGGTAAAGAAGTCTATGGTTGATTTATTTCTTATAGTTTCTTCTTTAGCAGCAATGAGGTCTAATATAGCCTTAGTGTAGGTCCCATTGGGCTGCTAGGCTTATTTTGGCTAGCAGCCACAACTCAATTTTATTAGCAGCAATTTGTGGAGTTGGTGACCCCATGATTATGAAATTATGTTGCTTATCTTTTGAGTAGTTATCTTAAAATTTATTTTTAAACAAAATCACTAATGAAAAAATATTTAGAGATAAAGGAGACAATAAAATGAGGGAAAACAATTTGTGGAGTCATGTGTTGTTTTTCCCAATATAAGCAGTTGCTACTTATTTCTAGGCCCCCCTTTTTCTCAATGCTTATTTTCTTTTTTTTTAAGCAGTGTTTGAGCCACTAAAATAGGAGAAGATTTCATTTTATCTTTTTTTTTCTATCATTTAAAATATGCATGGGAATACTTTAGCTGTGTAAATTTAAGCAAACAATTAGAATTTTAAGCAAAATTTAGAGTTGAGCCACTGCACATCCTTCACTTTGGTGGCCTTATTCAATATATTAGAGACTTACCCTTCAAGGGACTTGTTCTTTATCTTTTGGGTTGCACTTGTTTACATTGCCTATTTCAACGCATCTTCTCTTTTATTCAACTTCCTATCTAAATTGATGAGGGATGAACAAACCTTTTCTATAAGTTGAGCTTGCACATCCTTCACTTTCGTGACCTTATTCGATATATTAGAGACTTACCCTTTAAGGGACTTGTTCTTTATCTTTTAGGTTGCACTTATTTACATTGCCTATTTCAACACATCTTCTCTTTTATTCAACTTCTTATCTAGATTGATGAGGGATGAACCAACCTTATTGAAAACTTTTCAGAGGACCTCAACTATGTATTTCACCTTGACATCCCTACCACTTATGTTAATTTTTCCTATTTAAAAATTTATAAGCTACATATTTTTTTAAATCCATTTTACGTACCCTAAATTTTATCTTCTAATCTTTATAATTTATAGATAAAAACAAAAAATATATATATGATAATAACAAAAACAACTTTTTGCAAACATAAAATATTTCAAAATGTCCTAACAATTTGAAAGATAGATAAAAGAATTCTGTCGACGTAAACTAAATGTAAACGAGGGCTAAAGATGGTAGGCAATTTATATGGGCCCTCTCCCCACGAAAGCAACCGATAAGATTTCTCAGCCAAAGGGAACTTCCTAAGGAATAGATTTGTTAAGATACGGACTCTTTAAAACTCCAAATTCTGGCCATTTAACCAGTAGAATAAGACTCATAAAATTCAGATATTTAATACTAAACTGGTATTTAATTAACCCGTGCTACTATTCATCTTTTAGAATAGATGGGCCCTCTCCTCACCATGTGTTAGCAATATCTGAGAGTAACAAGCAGCCGTCAGACTTTGAATCGAATTCTGTGTGCAAAACATTTATCATGTGAAGCTGCATGTATACAAATCTCTTTAGAACTAAAGATGCTATTCTGGCCGTAAGTACTAGAAATTTCTGTGAAAGTAAAAGTTACTTCCGTTTCTCTCGCACATATTAGAGAGATTATATGAAACTTGTTCTGTAAAGAATTAAGCTCCATATCTCTGAACGTGAAGCCACATATATGACCCTCTTCCCAGTTGTATCTCATATCTAATCTTTCCATTATCTGATTTTAATATCTTGCTTGTCCAGTGGATTTCTGTGATATCTTATCCATATCCCACTTATGGAATCAATGATGATTGATCAAGAGAGCTGGGTTATTCAAATCAAGGAAAGCCTGCAAATACATGGCGAAAAAGAGGAAGAGGGGGAGATTTCTGTATCCATTTATGGCGTCCCAAAGGAATTGCTGGCACTGAAACCAGAAGCATATATCCCCCAGTGCGTCTCCGTTGGACCATATCACCACTGCAGATCCAAACTGTACGGAATGGAGAGATATAAACTGTCTGCTGGGCGAAGATATCAGAAGACGTTACCCAGTGATTGCAATTTCGAATCTGTAGTTGAAGAGGTGAAGAAGTACGACTGCCAAATCAGAAACTGCTACCACAAATATCTGGACTACAAAGACGAAGCCCTTGCATGGTTCATGGCTCTGGACGCCTCCTTCGTGCTTAACTGCTTGCAGTTCTACGAAAAACAGGCGATTCACCAGGCTGATTCATCACGTGGGTCTTCGGGAAAAGTTCTAGAACTTTCTGGAAGAAGCGCAGTCCACAATGCAATAATGAGAGATCTGATGATGCTCGAGAATCAGATACCGTTGTTCCTCTTGCAGAAGCTTCTGGAAATCCAGTTGGGTTCTCAAGACAAAGCCGAAGAAAGGCTCTGCAATCTGGTAAGTCTTGCATGTAGAGAATGGTCGCCATTTATGTTGAATACTTCAAGGCTGAGAATAAAAGACAATGGTCACCATTTATGTCACATACTCGAGGTGCTCTACCACTCCATTGTCCCTGAAACAGCCATGGAGGAAACAATTTCTAAGGAGGACGAAGATGAGAAGATTTCGCTGCCTGATTCAACCCATGTAAAACGCGCTCTGAAAGCAATAAGGGAGGCTTTCTCGTCCTTAAACATTAGCCCTGTTCAACTTGCCCCGGCAATTTCTCAGCGTTTCCTGCAAGCACGGCCCGTCAAGTTAGTGAAGAGTCTTTTTTCCAGTTTTCAGAATATTTCAGTCCAGAGCGAAGGTGAAAAGGATGAGATAAAGGATGAGGAAAAATACGGGGAAGGAGGATCTTCCTCTGTGGAAACTCCTCCTACACGAGACGAACTAGAGATGCCCTCAGTCTCGGATTTAAACTCCGCAGGAGTAAAATTCCTTCCAACTGAAGGAGACCTTACTACAATTCGCTTCGACCCGGTCAGTGCAACTCTTTATCTTCCCAAATTGAGATTGGATTCCAACACAGAAGTGGTTCTCAGAAATCTGGTGGCTTTCGAAGCTTCGGCGGCTCCTGGTTCGTTGATCTTCACTCGCTACACAGATTTCATGAACGGCATCATCGACACAGACGAAGATGTTGGGCTGCTGAGGAAGAGCGGGATTATCTACAATCACCTGGCAGACGATGGGAAAGTGGCGAGCCTGTGGAACGGGATGGGGAAATGCGTAAAATTGACAAAAGTTAGGTATTTGGACCAAATTATAGCAGATGTCAATAAACACTATAACAAGAGATGGAGCGTTGCTGTAAAGGAGTACATAAAGAGGAACATATTTGGTTCATGGCAGTTGCTCACTGTTCTGATATCTGGGATACTTCTGCTTCTCACCTGCTTGGAGTCGTTTTGTTCTGTCTATGACTGTAAGCGATGGTGGAATAGCACTAGTTTTTCGCAGGACTGAGAAAATTTGAAGCACTGTTAGACATCTGGTCGAATAAATTACCCTTTGGAAGCACGGGTAGACATCTACTACTTTGTCTGTCATTGAAAAAGATATCTATACAACTTTGTTTTCTTTATAAATGCCATCCATTCAATAAATAGAAACTTATATATTATTTCATTTGTCAATAGTTACATCACTCCTTGGGTATTTTCTCAACGCCATCTGCTTACTCTTCACCGGAGAACCCTCCTCGGGATACCTTCAAGTAGAACCAAGTTTGGATGCCCAAACATATTCCCAAAACGAATTGTTTTTGGTGGATTGGTGCCCATCACAATATCCTCACAATATCCTCACTATTGTTAAGCTTGATAAAGAGGGTTCATGTTTCTTAATAGATGTTCCTTATGTTATGCTGATTTTGAAATTATTGATCATATTTTGTTTCATTCTTCCTATTCTTCCTATGCATGCTTGGAATGTCTGGTAAATTTTTTATTCACCTCATCTGTTAGCTGGACTCTTCTAGGTAATATAGGAGTTTTTTTTGGGTAGCTAGAGTTGTTGCCCTTCAATCATCTTGTCATCAAAGATCTTTAGAAATAAATCCCCCCTTTCATCTCTTAGGGCTTATGGAAGGAGAGAAATAATCAAATTTTTAGAGAACAAGAAAGGACTTGTCTAGAGTTCTTTATAGATACCAAACATTATATTCAATAGATCATTGATGCTACTTCCTAAGGTTATTCCCATATTATGCCAAGCTACAAAGAACTCAGGATCACGATTTTTTTGGGGATAAATCAAAACCTAACCAATTTTGACTAGGCTAAAATCATGCTCATTAAGATGAGTAAATGACATCCTACAAAGGAAGTTAAATTAAACTTTGATGGATCTCCAAAGTGGATTCTTAGAATCTCAGGAGGGGGGAGTGATAAGGGACAACTGTGAGAGAGTAATCGAATGCTATGGTAATATTTTGGGCATTGAATCAAATAATAGAGCTGAAGCCATTGCGGCTTGGAGGGGTATAAAAAGACTAAATGAGTTCAAGGTACAAAAAATCATTTTGGAATGTGACTCAAATTTAATTGTTACAATACTTAATGGAGAGATTGTTGATTCTAGTGGGAATTAAGAAGCATGGCGGAGGAGAGTAAGTTTATTTTTAAGAGCTTTCATTAAATCCAAGGTCCTCTATGTCTATAGGGAAAGTAATAAAGTTAAAAGCTAAGTAGATTTCAAATGTCTATTATATTTGATGAAAGGTTACCAGCTAGGTAAATTTCAAATGTGACTTAATAATACTCTCATAGGTTGGAGTTCTTTCTCAAAGTTAAATTTTATAATGATGTTGTGCCTTGTCATGATAATGTGGCTTATTGTATCCCTAGTCGATTCTTTTAACATGAGTGGAAAAGTTAGACCTAACAATACAACTAATTCTTTAAATGATTACAAATAAACTTCCTTTGATGACTTTTCTCCAAATTGAACTCATGCGGATGGGGGCATGAGTAAGGCAATGTTGGGAAAGAGGTAAAACTAATTATTAATATGGTCACATATGAGAATGTGATGTTTGGTAGTGGAAAAATCTTCTTGTTCCATAAGAAGTGTTGGGTTTTTTTTAAACAAATCATGGTCTCTATCTATTTTCTCATTTAAAAATAGCCAATGTCATCCCAAGTATTGAAACTTATCGAGGTTACATAAATTCATTCAAAATATTAAGGAAAAATTCATGGGTGTCACTATGAAACACTTTGAGCCAGAAAATCCCAATGAGCCAATGCAAAATGATGATATTTGGAAGTTGTTCAAAACTGTTGAAATTTTTCATTTCTTTAAAGCCACACAAGGGTATAATAATATCCTTAACACAAAATTATCCTATTCCTGAAGGAAGGGTGAGGTATATATCAAAACTATATAGTTTAATGTTACCCCTGATCTAATTGTTGAGGTGACAAAGCTATAATATGATTGCTTAATATTGGTCAATAAGATCTTCGGAGACTATAAGGAGTTTATCAAGAAATTCTTTGAGAAGGGTGAGGGATCGTCTAAATTACAAAATGAGTATGATAGATCTATCGTTGCTCATTTTATGCCTTGCTTAGATTTTGATTTATGTAATATATGACCCTTGAGATTAGGTATACCAATGTTCATGGTTAACTTTCCAATTGTAAATCACATCATGCACAAGGAGAAAATCAACATACCCTTCTAGCTTTATTCCTCTTGATGTGCTAGCATTGACAAGAGTGCATCTCTCCCTTTGCATGAATACCTCATATTTTCTCTATATAAGCATACTTCTTCTTAGTCTTTGCACCATTGAAGGCTACTTGTGTATATCGAGAACCCTTGCAACTCTAGTATCTCCATCAAAATTGAGCCCATTGAAAGAAAACCCCACACCTTGGAGAGAGACCTAATATCTCACAAAAGAAAAATGGAAAAATTAACAAGGACCCTACTAAGGATACTCTTTAAATTGCACTACTAAAAAATACCCTTGAAAAATGAAAGGCCTTTGAGTCTAAACAAGGTCATTCTAAGGCTAGGAAACTAGATTCTAAATCAACCAAATGAAAAAATATCACCACTGATTTGTGGACACTAACCTGGAAAAGAAAGAAGAAGAGAATAATAAATAGGGGTTGGTTAAATATGATACTAGTACATTGGAGGGCATATGTTAGCTAGAATTTTGGAGATGGATACCAAGGGTAAGGAGATCTCTAAGGATGAGAAGAATGTTGATATCCGTTCAAAGGTGGAATTTATTATTGAAGCTAATAATTTTAGTGACGATTAAGATAATGAGGAATACAATGTTCAAGAGAGGGAAATGAGGATTTTTTAGTGGGGACAACATTATTTCTAAAAATGTAGATGAAGCTGACGAGTACCATATGGGTCAAGACATTAAAATTCTTACGGATACAGAGGAAGTTGTGAAAAAGACCTATGCAAAGTTTCAAGAGATTGTTGGAGACCCTCAAGAGATGAAATGTGATTATGAATTGGTACCCAACCTTAAAGCCCTAAGAGTAGGACATGCATGTCAGGTTGATGGACTTGGAAACTAGCTGAGGAGTTGATAACAAGGTGAAAATAGTTGGGGAATGCAGTGAATATACTTTCTATGATTACTGATGGTATTATACATAGGATGACAATGGGCATGGTATCTAGTCAAAGAAAAATTAAGGAGCTAAATAAAAATGTAAGGGAAAAGAAAGGAATATATTGAGGAAAAACCAAAGCCATGATTCCTTACAAGGATATTGGAAGGATAATTTGCAAATGCTAGCTAAAAGCTATAGACTTATCACTCATCCCAAAATTTAAGCCTTTTTCTTTCATTTATTTTTTTCTCTTTAGCTTTTGTAGGCTTATGAGCCATCTTTAGTTTATCCTTATATTTAAATAGCAACACTTATAAATGAAGAATAAAACTTATGTAAATAGAAGATATAAAATAGGTATAACTATTTTCTCTTCTTACTAAGCTACAAAATGATATATGTGGGGCCATGTGATATGACACATAAAAGATAGGGACTTGTACATTGGGTAGTCATAATGCTTGTAAAGATTATATTCTAGTGAATTGTGCTATTTATACTAGTGCCTTAACATAAAGTATTTTTAAGGAGAGCACAATCTTCTTTAAATATTATACAATTATGGTCTACATTAAGAAATTATGCCTAGCATCATGTACTTAGGGAGCTGTAGAAATTAAACGCAAAGAAGATAAATATTTTAGAACTTGTTCACATAGTTCCCTATGTTAGGTTACTCTAAAAAATGTGATAAATTTTGGAAAACATTTTCATTGTAATTATCAATATTATCTTGTCTCGTGCAATTGTCCATAAGTGCTAATGACTTAAATCTAATGGACATTGATTTGATCCCAACTCAAGAAGAGGATAAAAGTATGGCTTCAGGAACTCAAAATTGAAGAGTGTATATAATTCCACACATTATAAAATGGTAGTAACTAAGGCATTCTCAGTAGATGTGTATAAAATTATGTGTGGGTTACAGTGTAGTGGTTCCATCCCTTGATGTATACCCCTATTTAACATTTCTTTTGAAGGTGCAACTAGCCTTTATCCCCAAACATGAGCGGGAGAGGCATATAGTAAGATTCAGGTTACTTTTGAGTTTTACTGTTGGTGTAATATAATGTACTTTATTTTATGGTGAATGCTTTTAATATCTTACTAAAGATTTTTAAGTTCTATTTTTCCCTATTCTTATGTGAAAAACTACATGACATAGTGAGTATTGGGCTATGTCTAAGGGTGTATGTTAGAATTGAATACATGCCATAAAATAACTGTAACTTGTAGAAATAATATAAATATGAGGGTTTAGAGCATGCTGTTACTCCATATATGTAGATGTGCATGGTTGTAGATGCATAAAAGATACAATATTGTATAGTTAAAACGTCCATTTATCCTTGAAAACTTGAATTAGAATAGGTAGATATATTAGTTATATGTCCATGCACTCACATAAGGATCTCCCAATACACACACACACACACACACACACACACACACATATATATATATATATATATATATATGTATATATAT
>MU224756.1:423547-437219 GCA_018584345.1 Thuja plicata
AGCAAAGTTGTCTTTGTTCAACTTGGGCACATCTCATCTATTCATCTTGTGATCTTGACTTAGGTCTTGAAACCTTCCTTTCTAAGCACACAAGCTCTAATACCAATTGTTAGTAATAACTGAGAGGTAGGAGGGGGGGGTGTGAATCAGTGGCCTCAAATATTTATCCTTAAAACATTAACCACCAATCAAATAAACCTTAGATTATTAAGTCCCTACAAGATGCATGCCATGAAATACTTATAATGAACAACTGTCTGTCAGTTTTCCTTGTCTGTCCTTATTCTCCTTGATTAGCGATAAGAAATATAACTATTTACCGAAACTTAGTAAATAAGTAGAGTATACCGATCAACCCAGTGTTAACTATGTCAGATACAAAACAATAAAGAAATGAATCATACACACATAACATATGAATTTTTAATGTGAAAACCCTATTATGGGAAAAACCACTAGGAATGGTACCCCAAATTTTCACTCTTCTGAAGTGAGCCTATTAGGAGCCAACCATGTTAAAGGTTACAAACACACTATTAAGTGTGACCTTGTTAGAGGATTTTATACATAGAGGTTGTCACTTACTATCGGGAATCTATTTCTACCATCCTTGAATCAGCCTCCTTCTTAGGATGTCAATAGGTATCAGGAAAACCAAATGCTACTTTCATGAATCAACCTTTTTGGCACTCCTTGGGATGTACTTCAATATATAGAATACTGTTAAGTCTTGCTCTGTTAAGAGACTTGATGCTTCAATGGTTAAACATAAACACTATGACCTGTTTCTAATGCAACTTTGAATTGCAGATTTTTAGATCTATTTAAGTACATTACCTCTCTGATCAATGTATCAATTCAATTGTTTGTGCTCCACACTTTCTGCTCTATGATGCTGTTCTTCACTATTCGTTGGTGTCTACATAATTCTTTAGCTCTCCTTTAGCTTGATTGATTAGGACTATATGAAGTTCTTCTTCATCAGTTTCTCTTCAACATCCTCTTTTCATTCACTCCCCTTAATCCCCTTTTCGTGAATGTGTTGTTTTGAAAGTGAATTAATCTTGTCTCTTATATAGACATGATTTTCATTATTTCTTGATTCTTGGCATGAAAAACAATCCAGCCAATTTGATTTAAAGCATAACTCCTGATTTATCTTATAGTTATCTTCTTACCAACTGTACAATCCTCTTTAAATCAATTACTTAACTCTGGTCGAATAAAACAAAGAAAACAACTAGTTAAGTCTATATTTAGCTCTTCCCAGCTAGATATTTTGTCATTTTCAGAAATCTCTATTCCATCAGTCAATTCTTCAGTTAGTTGTCTATGACAACTGACAGTTCTGTCAGTATGACTCCAATTAGCTTCGGGATCTCTGTCCATCGGGAATCATTAGATTTTTACTTGTCAGGCAACTCTATTTTTAGCTCGTCGGGTGTCTTGTGGTTTTTCTTTGTCGGGAAACACTATCTTCTGCTCGTCGGGTATCACTGTGACTTTCTTCTTTGCCTTTACCAATTGTGTGTACTCCATCGGTGTTATCCGTCACTTAGTTAATACTTGACATTTATGCATTGCTGAAAGCATAACCTTTGTTCTATTGATTTTCTAAAGTCTTTGATATTATGTACATGACCGTATAGATGATATCGAGTTTACATTAATGACAATACAAATCATTAACTGATTTAATTCTTTGCATTATCTTCAACTTAACATTATCAAACTTTCAATCAGTTACATGTCATCAGACAACATCACCAACGAGGGAGTTGTCACCAAATATCAAAGTATCATCCAACTTTGTCTGAAGAGGTTTACTGGAGAGTAGAATCCCTTGACCTCCAAGCACCTGATAGCCAGGTCATGATGGTGTGGGGATAGCTTAGTTGGATAGGTGACTATTTTTTTGGGGGGATAGTTATTTTTGACTCATCAACCTCTAAAAATTCAATGATAATGGGTTTTCTGCAAGCATTACTTATATCTGGCAAAGAAAATATCAAAAGATAGGATAAGGTTAGTATAAATCTCTAACTATATTCATGATACAAATATCCTTAACATCAAGAAATCTCTAGATGAAAATAAATAATAGATAGTGAGAATACATATAATCTTCAATCACATATATATCAGTAGCGAGGTAAGCTATTTCATCAAATCATTGTAGAACTGGAACAAAGGACATAAGGAAGCATACAATATGAAAATCATTTGCTGACTCTAGGATCAAAAAAATATAGAGTGTGGTACTGAATAGTGTTCCTCATTTTTTCATTAAATTTAAATCCAACATCACTGGTAGTTACACTAGTGGCCCCAAGAGAGCATTAATATAGTCTGAGCTCTAAAAAAAAAAAGATAGCTAAGAAACTCTGAAACTTGTATTACTTGTGGATAGCTAAATCATAAAATTTATGACCCTTGGAATGGCATCAGAATTGATATTTATAGAAAACTGTAACTACCTAAGGGACTAATCCTATGCTATCTATTTACATTATATTATAATATTTATAGTCGATACTACCCGCGCTGTCAGAAATACCCTAATATAATACAATCATTTAAGAAGAAAATAGAGGAAAGAAGGAAAAGAAGCTCTGAGAAAGTTGCCATCAGAAAAAGTTTCCTTGTATTTATAGATGTGATGGTGCTTTCTAAGAGACTTGGACCATACACCCCCATTAATGTATTTCTGATTCTCGGCGATCGAGCAGTGCTCCGTACGCCAGATATTAAATTCTAGAATGACATCTTGGGACCTAGGAGGTGTCTGCAGTGAACCTTTGGACTAATAGGTCCATTGTAGGTCCATTACTTGACTGATAAATCTAATCAAATATATACCATTTCTCCACACTTGTTCTACTTTATGATGCTTGTCTCACTGTTCGTCGGTGTCTGCAGAATCTAGCTCTTCCTTAGCTTGTTGATCAAGACTAAAATGAAGAATTTTTTCTCCTTCATATCATCTTTATCATCTTTCCTCTTCTCTTGTTCATTCCCCGCACACAATTCATAATGAATTGAGTTTGTCTCTTATAGACATGATTTTCTCTTTTCTTGGTTTTCTTGATCTTGGCGTGTTCAACAATCTTTGCCAATAGATTTAAGGCAAATCTCTAGTCTGATCTCATAAAAATCTTCTTTCCAATTGGACAAAGAAGCTTTAAATCAATTATTTAACTTTTGCTTTATCTAGATGATTAAAACAATGATAAGTATCTGTTAACTCTATCTTTAGCTTCTTGACAACTAAGCATTTTGTCATTTTCTGAACTCTCTATTTTTCCGGTCAACACTTCAGTTAGTCATCGGTGATAAATGACTGTTCTGTCAGTGTGATTTCTATTGTCATTGGGATATTTTTCCTTTTCTTTTCTGTCAGGCAACACTAAAATTATGTCCGTCAGGTTACTTTGTGTTTTGCTCATCGGGAGACACTATAACTCTTCTTGTCGGTAATGTTGTGCATTTCCTTGTCAGGCCCAACACTGTGACTTTGTTCTTTTACTCTGACCATTGGGTGCACTCTATTAGTGTATGCAGTCACTTAGTGAATACTTGACTTATATGCATTACTGATAGCATAGCCTTTGTTTCATCGGCTCTTTAAAGTCTTTGGCAGTATTACAATGACCATATAGATTATATCAAGTTGACATCAATGACAATACAATACATTAACTAATTTAATAGCTTGCTTGAACATATACTTAATATCTTCAAACATTCAAATAGTTATATGTCATCAATCTCTCCCTTTGGCATTGATGGCAACATACTACAATATCTTTTTATGGCATTGATGTCGACATACTACATTATTTGTGTCAAGCTCTCTCCCTTTGTCTTTTGATGTTTTATCTCCCTTTTTCTTTTGATGTTTTATCTCCCTTTGTATTTGCTCTACCTGAGATGATAATGGATATAATCTCTCCCTTTGTTAGTATGAAAATGAGGTATCTCTCTCCCTTTGATATTAATGCCAAGCATCTTATCTTTTGAAATAAGCTTTTGATAGTTATGTCATGTGGATCCTTTCTATCCATAATATATTCCTTGAATTTCCCAATTCATCGGTAATACCTCTATTGCTCAGAGTAGATAACTACCTTGCTGTGTATAGATTTATCTTTGAAGTTCATTTCTCTGCTTGCATCAACATGAATGATATTCTGATAATATGTAGGCTGATGCAACCTTCTAGTCATCTTACTAACCAGTAGACAAGGGTCTAACCCCTAGTCTCTTTCTCAAGTACTCAAATGCATCGTTGGGCAGTGGATTGGTGAAGATATCGGCCTAATTGTTCCTTTGATTGCACATACTCAAATATCACCTCATTTGCTTGAACTTGTTATCTTAAATAATGATACTTGATGGAAATATGATTTGTTTTAGCATGCATGACTAGATTTTTGGAAATGTTTATTGCACTGGTATTATCAGAGTAGATAATTACTGGTTCTAAAATTTTCATTTGCATACCTTTCAGTAACTGTTTGATCCATGCAATATTTGATCAGTTTGCAGTAGCAACAACATATTCTGCCTTTGTAGTAGATCAAGTGAGATGCATCCTTGTTTCTTACTGATCCATGTGACAAGTTTGTCACCCATGAAGAATGATACTCTAGTTGTGCTCTTCCACTCATCAAGATTTCTAGTCCAATCAGCATTGATAGACCTTAAGTTCAAATTTTCGTTCTCTTTTATACCATAAGCCATATTCCTCGATATTGTTTAGATATCTTAGAATTCTTTTCACAACAGTCATATGTGAGTCCTTGGGATTAACAGAAAATCTAGCAACTATTCCTACTACATATGCAATATCTGGTCTACTATGTACAACATACATGAGTTTTTCAATCATTGATCTGTACAAAGTTTGATTTACCTCTGATGACTTGTCTTCCTTTGTCAGTTTGCATCCAGTTTCCATTAGTTTTCCAACTAGTTTGGACTCTTCCATCTTGAATATTTTTAGTACTTCTTTGATGTACTTGGATTGTGTGATGAAAATACCTTCATCTTGTTGCATGATATACCGACCATGAAAGAAATTGATCTCTCCAAACATAGACATCTCAAAATCTTTGCTCATTTCATTTGCAAATTATTTGCATAGCATATCATTGCCTCCAAATATGATGCCATCAAAAAATATCTCAAAAATCAAAATGTTAGCATCAGTATCTTCCTTCAAGTAAAGATTACTATTTTCACTAGTTCTTACGAATCCAATACTTATAAGATAGGAATGAAGTCTTTCATAATAGGCTCAGGTTGCTTGTTTCAATCCATACAAGGCTTTGTGAAGTCTACATACCATGTCCCTCTTGTCTGGATCAACAAACCCTTTTGGTTGTTCAATGTATACCTCTTCTTCAAGTATTCCATTCAGGAATGCAAACTTACATCCATTTGATATACCTTAAATCCTTTATATGGAGCGTAAGCAAGTAATATTCTTACTCCTTCTAGCCTAGCAACGGGTACAAAGGTCTCTCCATAGTCAATTCCTTCTTCTTGTTCATACCCCTTGCATACTAGTCTTTCTTTATTTCTTGTGTCTTCTCCATTCTCATTCATCTTATTCCTGAATATCTATTTTGTACCGATGACATTCTTATCATCTGGTCTTGATATAAGTGTCCATGTTTTGTTTTTCTCTATCTGTTCAATCTCTCCATTCATAGCACTTATCCATTCATCATTATCTAGTGAAGGATTGATAGATTTGGGCTCATAATCACAAATAAGACATCTTGTATTTAGAGAATTACTTCTAGTTCTCATACCAGCCTTTTTGTCTCCTATGATCTGATCCTGTGGATGGTTCCTTCTGACATATCTTGCAAGTAGAGGTTCAGTTCTTTGTCTATCAGCGTGATCATCATTTTGTTCTTCATTCTATTCTCCATCAATTTGTGCATCATCTTGAGCAATATTCTGATTATCAGTATTTGTAGCCTAATGCTCAGGTGCAATGATCTGTTGCTCAGGAGCTATATATTGTTGGTTGGGTAGAGTGTCAAGTTCCTCATTGTAAGTGAACCTATTGTAGTCCTCTAGTTCTTTAGTGCTTTCCTTTTCGTTCTTCTCTGCAAACTCATCTATCCTTACATTTGCACTTTCAACAATTTTGTTAGAGGCTTTTTTTCGACATTTATAAGCCTTGCTCTTGGTAGAATACCCTAGAAAGATTCCTTCATCACTCTTGGAGTCAAGTTTTCCATTTCTATCATCTTTTAAGATATAACATTGACTGCCAAAATTTTTGAAATAACATACATTGGGTGTGTATCCATACCATAGCTCATAAGGTGTCTTTCTTCAATTGTACTCTGTTCAATGTGTAAACAACAGTACTAACATCTTCCCTCCAGAAGATTTGGGTGATGCCTTTCTCTATCATCAGTTTTCTTGCACAATCAACTATGGATCTGTTCCTTCTTTCAACAATTCCATTTTGTTGTGGTGTTCTCGGTGTAGAGACCTATCTTTTGATTTCATGCTCATTACAAAAGTTAGTGAATTCATCTAAAATAAATTTCCCTCTTCTAGTTGACCTTAAGAATTTTAACTCCCTACCACTTTGCTTCTCAACCATTGCTTTGTACCATTTAAACATTTTAAATACTTCTGTTTTATCTTTTAGAAACATGACTATCATCATTGTAGAGTAATCATCAACAAAGAGAATAAAATACCTATCTCCATAATAGCTCTTTGTCCTCATAGGTCCACATAAATCAGTATGGGTCTAATTCTAGAATTGCATCAAATGTATGGATTTTGCTTTTAAAAATAGACTTTCTTTTTTAGCTTTTTGACAATTCTTACACATGATGTCTTCGGGCTTGGTCATCATTGGTAAGCCTCTAAAATTTCTCTTTTTGCTAATCTTTATCATGTTGTCAAAGTTCACATGACATAATCTTTTGTGCCATAACCATATGTCTTCATTTGTAGCAATCAAACAAGTGGAGTCAGTATCATTCAGATAAAATAAGTTACCTTTTGTCTGCCCACCGGTACCAATCAAATTTCTTGATTTATTAAAGATCTTTGCCTTCTTATTTTCAAATCCTACTCTGTGACCTGAATTATTCAACTAAGAAACACTCAATAGATTATAATTCAATCCATTTACCTAATAACAATTTTCACATTTTATCTATTTATTCAACATTATGGTTCCTCTACCTTCAACTGGACAAGGTGTGTCATTACCCATTGTTACCGAACCACCTTTATAGTATTCAAAAGTCTCAAAATTTTGCTTATCACCGGTCATATGGTGAGTGCAACCACTATCTATGATCCAAACATTATTTTTGCTAATTATAAATATGAGAGCTATTTCTACATACCTTTCTTCATCATCATCTGAATCATCCTTTACACCCACAAACACCATCTTGATGTCATCTTTAGATTCGGTGTTAGTATCATCATCTTTGCATTTTGCTAGGTAACTAGCCTTCTTTCTTTTGTCCTTATAGTATCGGGTATCTCTTCTTTCTAATTGTCGGTAGCTTCTGTAATCACCTCTGTCAGACCTCTTTTCAAATGATCTATCATTACTTCTATCATCTTTTCTTCTGTTAGTACATCTTGCAGCAAAGTGTCCAATCTCTTTGCAATTCAAAAAAACAAGTGGTAATTTAACTTTGTATTTACCTTTGCCTCTTTGCATTCTTCTAGCCATAAGTTCTTCAATTTCATCAAGGTCATCTTCTTCACTTTCACTATCACTATCTTTTCTCATAGTGTTTTTATGACTTGATTTATTTATTCTCATAGAAGTCTTGAATGCAGACTCTATGTTTGGTAAGACACTATTATCAAAGTTGTTCATCTCAAATGAAATCAGTCTTTCAATCAAAATGTCTAGAGTAACATTGCTATTTTCTACTACTCTCATTTCTTGAATGAAAGATACTCTAATAGAATAAGTAGGTAGTAAGGCTCTTAAAATTTTACTTACCATTGTATCCTCTTCTAGTATACCTCCAACTCCTCGGATAGCATTGACTACCTCTTTGATTCTTGTGTTGTACTAAGTGATGTTTTCTCCTTCTTTCATTTTGAGATCATCAAAATTTCCTCTAAGGATTTCTACCTTGGCTCTCAAAACATTTTTGTCACCACCATGCGCAAGCTTCAAGTTGTCCCACATCTACTTTGTAGTTTTGCAGGTTTTGACATCTTCAAATTTAGTATCAGAGAGTGAGGAAGCAAGTTCTATCATCATGTCATTGTGCTCATGCTTCTCTCACATTTTTTCAACTGTTGGTGCTCTTGTGGGCAACACATATTCAATATCTAAGTATTGAGTAACATCATTACCAATACCTGATAAGTGGAGTCTTATTCTGCTCTGCCATGAAGCAAAATTGTCTTTGTTCAACTTGGGCACATCTCGTTTGTTCATCTTGTGATCTTTATCTTAGGTCTTGAAACTTTCCTTTCTAAGCACACAAGCTCTGATACTAATTGTTAGTAATAATTGAGAGGGGGGGGGGGGGGGGAATTNGGGGGGGGGGTGAATTAGTGGCCTCAAAAATTAATCCTTAAATAAACCCTTCAAACTTATGACCATAGATTATGCCTCTAGTTATCTTCTATCCTAAAAGATGAATGCGATGAAATACTTATATCAATTTACTACTTGTCAGATTGCTTTGTTAAACCTTCTTCTGTATGTTTACCGATAAGCAATCATCTATTTACCAAAACACAGTAAAAATGTAGAGTATACTGATCAATCCAGAATCAACTATGTAAGATAAAAAATAGTAAAGAAATGAATCATAGACACATAACACATGGATTTTTAATGTGGAAACCTTGTTAAGGGAAAAACCACTGGAACCGTCCGTACCCCAAATTTTCACTCTTCTGAAGTGAGCCCTGTTAAGAGCTAACCCTGTTAAAGGTTACAAACACACTGTTAGGTGTGACCTTGTTAGAGGATTTAGAAATAGTTTTCCAACTAGTATCTGGCATCTAATGCTACCATCCTTGATCAAACACTCACTTGGCCTGTCAATAGGTATCGGGCATATCCAATGCTACTTTTGTGATCAAACTTTTTGATTCTCCTTGGGATGTATCTCAATTGAAAAATACTTTTAAGTACTTCTTGGTTAAGAGGCTTATATGCTTCAATGGTTAAACTGAAACACTAATGATTTGTTCATACATACAACTCAATTGTAGATTTTTAGATCTATTGTAGGTCCATTACTTGACTGATCAATATAATCAAATATATACCTTTGCTCCACACTTGTTCTGCTATGTGATGCTTGTCTCACTATTTGTCAGTGTCTGCAGAATGTAGCTCTTCCTTTAGCTTGTTGATTAGGATTGAAATGAAGACTTTATTCTCCTTTATATTTTCTTTAGCATCTTTTGTCTTCTCTTGTTCACCCCACACACACAATTCGTAATGAATTGAGTTTATCTCTTATAGACATGATTTCATCTTTTCTTGGTTTTCTTGATCTTGGCGCATTCAACAATCTTTGCCAATAGATTTAAAGAAAATCCCCAGTCCAATCTCGTAGAAATATTCTTGCCAACTGGAAAAAGCAGCTTTAAATCAATTACTTACATTTGGCTTTATCTGGATGATTAAAATAATGATAAGTATCTGTTAACTCTATCTTTAGCTTCTTGATAGCTAAGCATTTTTTTATTTTTTGAACTCTCTGTTCTATCGGTCAACACTTCAGTTAGTCATCAATGATAACTGATTATTCTATCGGTGTGACTTCAGTTGTCATCAGGATCTCTGTCCTTGTCTCTTCCATCGGGCAACACTAAAATTCTATCCGTCACGTTACTCTATTTTTTGCTTGTCGGGCAACACTATCACTCTACTTGTCGGTAATGCTGTGCATTTCCTCGTTGGGAAACAGTATGACTTTATTCTTTTACTCTGACTTTCGAGTGCACTCCATCAGTGTATGCAGTCACTTAGTGAATACTTGACTTATATGCATTACTAATATCATATCCTTTGATTCATCGGTTCTTTGAAGTCTTTGGCAGTATTACAATGACCATACAGATTATATCAAGTTGACATCAATGAAAATACAATACGTTAACTGATTTAATGCCTTGCATGAACATTAACTTAACATATTCAAACATTAAATCAATTATATGTCATCAAAAAAAGAATTCATTTCCAAATTGAACCTAATTAAAGAAACTAAGTGTTTTCTACCTAAGCAAAAGACACAATAGTGTGATTAAACATGCAAGTTTGATTCATTTTCCACAGAAGAATGAGGAAAGCATATAAAAGTGTGTTGATTTGCCTTAAGTCATTCAGGATTTGTGAAGTTCATCCTTTTATGCATTCAAGATTGTATGTGTTTCATTTATTTTAAGAAACATACATTCCAAGACAAATGATTAAACATACAAATTTATTCCCAAAATCTATTAAAAATTCAAGGAAACATGCATGAAAAGCTATTAGTAGTTTTCTAAAGCCTTCAAATATGAAATGTTGCAAAAAAAATCAAAATTCACAGGAAAATTGCGCAGACGGTGAGTGATCTGCACAGACGGTGAGTGACCTGCACAGACAGCCGAGTAAAAATAGTCAGATTTTGTTATAAAAAAGACTTAACAACATACATAAATATGAAATTTTCCATTAATTTTAACAACATTTAACTCTAAAAAAAATCACTCTGTTAGAAATCTGAGAGTTAAAAAGCTAAAAATATGATGGATAAATGTTTGACACAATATTACTGTAATTTTGTTTTACAAAAGGAAAAGACAACGAAATGTGTGCGTAAATGGTGAAGTATCGCAGACAGTGATCTGCGCAGACGGCTTTCTAGAAACATAGATGACGTAATCAAAGCGCAGACGACTCTGCGTAAAATTTTTCTAGAACTATGCAAAAGACATAAAAATTGTTAGAAAATAGGGACGTGGGTCCCACTAGGTGTGCCAAAATGTATGTGATAAAATCTAACCTGTTGGGAGCACGCTCAGACATGCAAACATTAGAGATGTATAATCAATAAACTACACTAAACATGTCTAAGAAGCATATTACAAAAACAACAAAAGATCCCATCACAACCTTTGATGAGCCAAACAAGTGCACCCAAGCCTTGTTGATTTTCTCTTAGAAAATTGTGGGTGTGCTCTCCCAACACAATATCATAATCCCACTAGATTGATGAATGAAAACTAGAATGCAAGCTAATGGATGATGAAGAGCTCAAGAACAAGTATGAAGAACTTGTCTCAAGCCATTCACCAAATGTGGATGAAGATGCAAATACTACACTAGGATGATATGCAATATCAAATAAAAACTAAGATTCATTCACCATGATTACCTAAGATGTGATTTCTAGATTATCTAAGAATATAAACATGAAATGCACTAAGAAATTCTAGCACTAAACTAGCATGATAACAATGCATAAAATGAGAGATGATATTCTCTTGGCAATGACATCTATTTATAGATTTTTTGGAGGAGAGAGAGGGCTTGGATGAGGTGGAGCTCATGTGGCATCCACATAGGTGCCACATGAGGGACACATAAGCCATGCAAGAGGCCCACTCTACTCACACATGTGTGAGCAACTTGTGATGTGATGGGTCAAAGTGTACTTAAAGTAAATATGTGAAGGATCTTGTAAGAGGTGTAAGAGTTTTTGTCCAATGAAACACTTTTAGAAAGTGTAAGAGAGTGTCATCATACGTGTAAGAAACCTTGTTGGCACCAAATAAGGATTATTTGGAAAAGATAATTTTTAAAAATTCGCTCACACATGTGTGAGAAAATAATTAGGACTAATTCGTGTAGGAATCAATAAATTAGCCTAATTAACCTTTGTTAATTAGTGAATAGGTCTATTTGGTGAGAGTGATGTGAGGTAGGGTAGGATCTAGGTTCAAATTAGCTTAATCTAAATTAAAATTTAGATTAATTATGGTTTAGTAGAATTAAGTCATGTGAAGGAATAAATAAATTAAAAATTTATTTAAAAGGGATTAATGAGGGGGTAATGTATGTAAATAAGATTTAATACATTAAAGGGGATAGTATTAAATTAAATTTAAATACTAAGGAAAGTGAATCGTATTTAATTAAATAAATAGAAGAATATAACAAATATAATTAATTAATTAAAATCAATTATAATGCTATGGAAATATTAATTAACTTAATATAAGGACGATTTTAGACGTCTACAAGTATCATTATTTGGAATTATTTTATATCTTTGGAGTCTTTATCTTTTTAAACATTCTTTCCCTTCTATGTTTACAAGTTTCATGCACAATATTGGGTTCCAGTTGAATCAAAGAGCACTTTCTTTAAAAGAAAAATGATGGCGGTTCGATTCTATTTCCCCCTAATATGACTAACTATATGACTAGTTAATAGAAAAATATAACTAAATAAATGACTATGATGACTAAATCAATGACCAGTTAACAATAATCAATGACTACATTAATTTCTAAATAAATGACTGTATGTTTAAGATGAGGCTAGATAGCAAGAAGGAAAATGGCTACTACTATCAAATTAAGGTGCTCTAATCCTCAGGTAGCCTTCGATGGCAAGATAACATTAAAGAGAATTAAGAGGGTTCTGCTTGACACTCATGATATAATTGTAAGAGCAGTATATATCATCTTAGGTGGAAAATACATACAAAATGATAATTGCTACATGGTTAACTCAGATATTCCAACAATGTTTATAGCTTTAGCCCTACATGCAGACCCAGACATCAAGGATATTGGGACACTTTGCAGAAGAATCTTCAAAAGGCAATATCTGGTCAACTTAGGAAAGGTAGTGGCAAGCATTAGAGCAAATCTGACAATACCAAGGCCATGTGACTATCATAAATTTTGGGGGGAATGTAATAACATTCAAACTTATCCTATATTGATGATTGCAAATAGAAATAGGTTTATGGCAGAAATGCCAACTATCTCAAGAAATCTAGATTTCTTATTCACCTATAAGCTTGTCAGAACCACACAAGATCTGGGATGGTTTGATAAATTTGTAACTGGGGATGATGTTGGATTGAAAATCCACTATGATGAAATGTATGAAGATGATTAATACAATGGTGTGATTGATCAAATATGGTGATATAATATCAAATAAGTAATTTCATATGAACTATTTCTCATTATCCCTATTTAAGCATACATGTTTGTAAGGATTCCCATTAAGTAATATATTTTAAGGACAAATATATAAGAAATTCAGAGGGTAAGTATTATAAGAGGGCTTAACCAAATTTTACAATATCAACTTAGGAAGAAAAATCAAACAGGAAAGACTTCAAATATATAAATAATTTTAGGAAAGGATAATTCCAGTTATGGAGCACTCTGAGACTTATAGGATTAAAAAGAAGGCAATATTGCCTAGATAATATCGATACTAATGCTTAAAGAAAAAAATTTAAGAATATGATTCATTAATCTCATAGGGAAACAAAGAGTATCTGAACATACATGAACGATGTTAAGATATATAGGGAATCAGAATATAAGTATAACATTCAAAAAATATGCTCTGAATATCCTTATATTCAGAAGATTATATTAAATATATATATATATA
>MU224756.1:439943-456218 GCA_018584345.1 Thuja plicata
TATATATATATATATTGGTTTATATGTTATAAATATAGAGATGGAAATAATACATTATATCGTGCAGATATATTCAATGATTATAAAAGGTACTCAAGATTATTTTTCTAAAAGTTTATTATAATGTGAATTAAAATGTTTATTTCATCTTTCAAAGTTTTCACAATGTTGAAAGGATTCAAATGATATTTTCAGAAAGATAAAACAAATATAGGAAAAATAATAAATTACAGAAGAGGAATGGATAGAACTGCAGGAAGATATGATAGAAGTAGAGTAGCGAAGTTAGAAGAATTATAATGACATTAGTTAATTAGCCAATATTCAAATACATTCGTATTCTTATTTCATCCTTATTCTTAGATATATTTAGATAGGTCTTGATGTTATTGTCCTAAAGGTATGTTTTTAGATTAAATTAGAGGACAGCCATGTGATAAAATTATGTTTCTAAGTAGAATAAGTCTGATTTTAAATGATGAACCGTACTACAAGTTTCTGTGCTGAATGATTCAAAGTATGACCAAACTATAGTAGATTTTAAGCATAAACAAGATAAATATGGTATATATTATAAGGAGTATTGCCTTTTCCAATATAAAAGGAATTTATATATGATGGAAAGACATATGCATTTCCAGATATATTCAGACAGATCCTTCTAAATATTGTCTGAAAAGCAAGATTTCAAACTGTAAGGTTTTTGTATAAAGAAAAGACATGCAGGAACATGTATGAAAAAGCACCATAGTATACTGATAGCACATATGATGAACGGAAAGGACCCAATTCAGAGAACACTGGTTTATAACAAGAGGAATGATCAGAAGAAAGACTGCAATATGACAATGGGGAATTGATGGATGTATTGGAAAATTGGATGTACTTATATATTTTCTCAGAAACAAATGGATTAGTTCCATAGGTTTTCTGTAAATGGGGGTATGCCCTCATAAATCTGATGTAAATTTGATCTGGACTTCGGTCCCAGGCTAGACTGGAGGTTTTCTTCTCCATTCTTTCCTACCAGTGCCCACAACAAATTGAGTTTTGTAAATTTGTGAAATATACTATTAATAAAATCTTGGCTACGGTGTTTTACCGATAAAAAAAAAAAACCAAAAAAACTAAAAAAAAAACTAAAAATAAAAATAAATAAATAAATGACTAAACAAATTACAAAATTGATCTATCAAACAACTAATAAATGACCAAAATTGGTTTAGTCATAAATTTGGCCATGTTATAAATGACCAACAATAAACTATCACTAATCACGCGACCAAATTTAGTCATTTATAGGCAATTTTTAGTAAATTTTAAGTCATTTTTTTTTATACTAGTTGATGGTGGAGAGTAAGTCTTTCTTAATGGTTTCCATCAATCTAAAGTCCTCCATGTATACAAGGAACACAATGAATTTTCATACATATGTCAAATTTGACCCTTAGTTACAATGAATGGAAAGATTTGAATTATTGGTTGTTTTGATTGATCAATTTGGTCATTTATTTAGTCATTGATTTTGGTTGTTGACTTAATAAAGCTCTCACAGGTTGGAGTTCTTTCTCAAAGTTTAATTTTATAATAATGTTCTATCTTGTTATGATGATGTGTGTTGCCCCACTTTTGGTCTACATACCTTTGTGACAAAGTGGATGTTTGATGTGTATTAGTAGTCTTGAAAGCTTCGTGTAAGTCCTGAGTCTAAGTCTAGTTATCCTCTTAGGATAGGAGGCCTTTATTAGATTTCCCTAAATTTCCTTCTTTTCTGTGAGCCAGGAGGAATTAGCCTTTAAGATCATGTTTTTTTGGGTAGGTTAAGTTCCCAAATCTGATAAAGGACATGTTTCAAAGGATTCTAACATTGATTTTATATGCACTTGAAGTTTTTGCCTTAAAGCATTCCCTTTGGTATCATGGCAGAAAATTGTTTCTGAGCTTCTCCTTGGCAAAAAATACCTACAGAGTGCATTTTCCACAACAGACAGAAGTTAGAGTATCAAAGGTCAGTGGAAATTAGAAAAGAGGGATTTGGGAATAAGAAAGCTTTAGGCACTCAGATTAAATCTATTCCAAGAAAAAGAAATGATTAAATGAGGAAGAATTCAAGATGTAAGCCTATTGGCGGAAAAGAAAAAAATGGTTTCTCTGCTACTCCAACAGGCGGGTTTTTACTTGCATAGTGCGTTTTCTGCCAAATCATTTTATGAAAGGACTTTAAAAAGGAATCAATCTCATGAGTGATCCAAGGCATAAAGAAAGTGAAAGAATTCAAGACATTCCATTATAGCATCTCAATGAGCTAAATTTCTCCCTCAATGGATTTTTGAGTAAAGAGCACTCTTGAAGCATTTCTCCGCCGAAAGGGAAGCGGAAAAGTGATTTTTCTCTACCTACAGAAAGTTACCGTTATGGTTACTAAAGTGAAAGGATGTTTCTTAACGCTCTGTTGGAGTAAAACTAATTAATTCAAATAAAGCCATTTTACTCTATAACAAAATTTTCCATTAATGTCTTAGTCTTTTCATTCGTGTGGCGCAGGAAGTCAACCATTAAACTGTAAGAATTCAAAAGTTATAAACTCAATGAGACATTACAAGAAGGGTCTACCATCTATTTGATTATCTGAATCTGAAGCTCTTGACTATAGTCATTCCTTGCTCTTGTGTTCTTAAGAGACATCCCTAATCCCTAGTCAAGATCAGTTGAAGTATGGTTATGAGATTTATGGGATTCGATGGGATGAATGTCATCACATCTGATTGGCATAAGATTACAGACACTTCTTTGAAGTTCTTTGATATATAGAATTTCTAGAATAGATTGAAGGCAGACCAGATGCACCCTATTATTGAGAAGTTAAAGGACAGTGGGTTAGTAGAAGCCTCTTGTTTTCCTATTGCTGTTCAATCTCCTAAGCTTTTTTGAGAGTGCATAGCCCAATACAACCCAGATACCAAGAAAATAATCCTACCCAATGACATGGTGCTTCTATCCATTGATTGGGATTTTGTCAAGAACTCCCTACATATTCTAGAGCAAGCTAAATATTTAGAGATGACATATAGTTAGGTCGTTACCGAATATATAGAAAAGAAGGTAGTATGGAAGAAATAAATAATTAAGGCATGGTTTCAAGAGCTGAGTAGCGCCAAAGGCATGTTGCCCAAAACATTATACGACATGAATATGAAATTAGAGATTGTAGACATCTTGGTGTTTCTCCATAGGATCCAAGGTGAGAGTGATGCACTAAATTTCATTGAGCACCATTTCTTCTTGGTTCAGGTGATTTGTTCTCAGCACCACTTTATTGATTGGGCCCTCATGGTAAGTGAAAATCTCTCCAATGCCCTAAGTAGAGCTAAACTATAGAATGAGTTCTACATGTCTTCGGTCCTTATATATATATATTAGCCACAATCCAAATTTGGCCAGGGCTTCCTAGATTAGAAGAGTTCCCCGATGATGTTAAAAGTTATGAATTTTTCCCATGTCTTCAATTACATAACATTTATGTTGAATATATTAGAGTTAATGATGCATTTACAATGAGACTGTGCAGGGAAATACAAGGTTGTCTAGAAAGGAGATTTTATCTTCAAGCCATGGCTTTTATCAGCCAATTTGGGTTCTTTTTCATTCAATTTGTAGATTTATCATATCTTCATCTTGCAGGATTTGATGACTTCCATTTGAAGCTGCCTAGATACCCTGACGATATGATAGTGCTAGTGGAGGTGATGAGGTAGGAATTTCAAGTGAATATGATCTGCGTCGACGCTAAGAAGAAGTGCTATGATTTCCTAATGACTATTGGAGCCTGCAGTTGTGTGTCCTGGTCCAAAGAAAAGAATGTTCTAAAAACATTCTCAAAAAGGTTTTCAGTGGAGACATACGATGTTCTGAGGCAGTAGTATGACCCTGTAAATTATGTCTAAGATTTCCTCCAAATGAGTCATGCAATTCATCATGTTGATGATATTGAAGACTGCTGGGCTAATTGCAAAGATGACTTGGAGAGCAGGGAGAGGTTCTATGCCAGATTAACTATTGAACAAGTCAAAAGGTTCAAAGTTAACATTGTTGTGGAGGGACTAGAAGATGATGGCCAACATATGTATGAGAATACATATTTGGAGAAAATAAAGCCACTTCCTATAAGTTTCAAGCCCATTCTAGGGAAGGCCATTAATGACCTGGAGACTTTGATGGGTGGAATTTACAAAAGAATAGAGCAATGGGTCGAATGGAATGCAGGTAGAAGGAAGAGGTTAGAAAGGAAACCTCCTACTCAAAGGACCCTGAAAAAAGATACTTCGAGCATTGTAGCATCCTCTTCACTAATACTCCTAATTATTGCCAAGGATTCATCTCAGCCAGTTGGCGGAGGTGATGAGCCTGCTGAGAAAGAAGTTCAACCAAAGAATAATTGTGGAGAAGGTCCACTTCCAGACATCAGGTCGACAGAAGAAACAATTTCTACAGACTTGGCCAAGCCAATAGAAGAACCCACCAAAGGTGCAAGACTTGATCAATCAGCTAAAGTAATTGTTATAGATACACAAGTCGATACTTCAACCCAAGATAATCCAAGATGAGGCTCCCCTGTTGTAGTAGAGGTGGGTGAGGATACATCAAACACCTTAGCCATAGAATCAGACGAGAGGGTTGACAAGAAATAAGAAGTTGTTCAAGTCATTATATTAGTCTCCTCTTCTCCAATATAAGTGAATCCATTTGCCTCCAGGCCAAAAGCTACTCCTCCAGTTATAAGGAAGCTATTCATAGAAGATTTGGTTTATGCTTCCAAAGTTACCAGTGTGGAATCTTGGATAGAACATACTTTAGAGCGGAAAAGGAAGAGAGCAGAGGAAGGATATTCTAGAAAAGACATTCTCTCATGGGCCCTGCAACCTAGCACCACAGTGGGTAAAACAAAGAAATTGAAGACAATGTCTACACTGGGTCGAGAATCTAAAATAGGGCATTTCACTATGGAGGTTTCCAAGCCTACTAAGGAGGGTAGAATTGAAGATATGAATGCCTTCAAATTTTTTTATAGTTGTTTGAGATGGGGCTCGCTCGACATGACACCAAAGTAGACTGGTGGAAGTTCACCAATGTGGTAATAGAAGAAGAGCTCAAGGAGCTCAAAACTGCAAAAATTCAACTTAAGGCAGAAGTGGCTAAGCTAAATAGCTTCATTAGACAACTCATCACTCTGATAGAAAGTATTCCCAGTACCCAGACCACTTTTGATCCCAGCGCTGCAAGGAATAAAGCCATCATAGCCAAGTTAGAAGAAGACATACACTTTAGCAAAATTTTTAAGCAATAGATTGAGAGGATTGAGTTTGAAGGATTAGTGGTTGTTGAGAAATTGGGTAATTCTCTCTTAAGGCTAGAAATAGAGAGAGATAATATTGGAAAGAACTTGCACACTCTCACAGCAGAGAGGGTGAAATGTTAGGAATGCATAGTGATGCTGCATGTGGTAGTAAAGATGAAGACTAAGGAAGCTCTAAAGTCCAAAATTTTATAGAAAGGAGATGAGCCTTTGATCAAAAGGCTTCAAAGTCTAGAGTTTAAAATTGAGATGATTATCCAAGTTGAAGCAGGGTTGCAACAGATGGATGTCAAGATCAAGGAGGAACAAGGAAAAGGTTTTAAACTCCTTCAGAGGCTTCACACGGAAGCACAAACAAGTGGTCAGGGGAAAGAGATACTTGGAGTATCTCTTATGAAGAAACCATTCTCTAAATATGTGCATAAGTTAGTGGAGCAGTCTTCTTCTCACTTGGATAAAATACCAGAGCTCCAAGAGCTAAGTAGGTGTATTTTCAAAGCCACGAAAGAGCTAAAGGATTAGGTAGATGCAATCAAGAGTCTAGCCAAGAACATTCCAGATGTCTCATTCGATATACCAATGTCCATGTCAATAGACATGAAGAGCTCATCCATGTAATTACAACTATCATTGTCCACAGGGCTAAGTTAGACAAGGGGATGAAAACTTAAGTTTGGATAGATTCCCTCTTGCACTAAATATTGATAATATTGTAATGGATAAACTATTGTTTATCATTTTTGGTTGAGGAAGTTGATCTGTTTTAGTTGCCACTTTTTGTAACTGTCCAACTCTGGAACCCTATATGTATTATTTTCCAAATTAATGGAAAGGTTGGCTAAATTTTGGTGTGAAAGATAGCATTTTGCTGAGTCAAATTTGTATGTCTGAATGCCATTTATTTAACTACTCCACTGCATTGCATTTACCTATTTGTTGAATTCAAATATTTCTTTGGAATTAGATTTACAGGTTGTGGTTGAGCTGAAATTATGTATTATGATTTGATATGGTTAGTTAAGGGGAAATCTTGTATTATTCTAAGTATGGGAGATGTCCGTGTGAAATGGATTGATTCATTATCATTTTATCATTAAATATTTAAGTCTTGCATTTGCATTTTAATTATGAGTTATTACATTACCAGTTTTAAGGAATCATATGATTGATGAAGTCTTGAAATTGGCTAAAGTTAGAATCAGATTTATTCTACCTGTGCTATTTCCTACCTAGGTTTAGCTTGGTTTTCCTCTTCTATTCTCAGGTGAAGAACATACCCCTTTTATAATAGGAAAGACCAATATTCATTGAAGATCATTTACTTAAGGGAGATGTACCTTTAAATTTAGAGGGAAATTAGTTTTTTAGTTACAATTTCCCAACTGTTGTATTCAATTTTTCTTAAATATTTGGGTATTCTAGAGTTAAAGCATAAAAGAACAATCTGTTTACCAACATATTTTTGGTGACTCTATTAGGGAAATGAACATTCGTAATACCAGAAGCATAAAATAGAGAAAGATGGTGCTTCCCCATGAAAACATAATTTCCATGCTCCAACTGAATCTTGGATTCCAAGACAATAAAGAGGATCTCATTTCCTCACTGAATACTTTTGTCTAGAGATACAGAAGAAATACATAGCATTATAGAGATGCTAGTCAAGTGCTTGAACAAGAAGAATCTAGAGAAGAAGCACTTGAAAGAGCCATATGAAGGAGAAACATAAGAAGGGTACAAAGCCAAGCCGAGAATGAAGCCAGACTAGAAGACTAGTTGGAACCCTAGAGTCCAAGAGATTTCTTAGAAGTGCAAAGAAGGAAGATGACATAGACCTAGTTTTTGAGAGAATTGCAAACCTTGATTTTTCTCTACTTGAAGTACCCCATCGGAAGAAAAGAAACACTAAGAGAAAAAGTAGACCTCCTTCACCTCCCAAACAATCAACTGTTTTGTCTACCACTTGTCAAGTGTTAACTTTGCACGGAGTAGTTTCTCCTCCTGTTGTCAACCTAACACCCTATCTACCTCTGTTACTTATGACACTTCCTTGGGCTGCTGCACTTGGACCATTGTAATTAGCAACATATAATCCCCTTCCCCCAGGTTCAAGAAAAAATTTCCCCAAATTCTCTGGAGATGGGAAAGTATCTATAGATGAACACATTACTACATTCTTTGCTTTAGTGAATATCTTAGCAGTGCGAGAAGAAGATGTGGCAGTCAGATTATTCATTGAAACTCTGGTTGAAGGTGCTGCTGATTGGTTTCACCACTTACCCAATTCCTCTATCACAGATTGGGCTTCTATGAGAGCTTCCTTTAAGGGAAGATTTAAAACTACTGAAGATGAACATGCACTATTAACATAGTTGACCTCCATGAAGAAAGAGCCTTCTATCCGTATGAGAGATTTTGTGGCTAAATTCAACAAGCTTGTAAATTGTATCCCAACAGCTGATAGGCTTACTGCCAGGAATTTGAAAACATTTTTCATAAGTTCTATGTCTCCTGACATCAGTTATGATCTAAGGAGAAAAAATCTAGCCACTTTAGACCTTGCCCAAAGGACTGTGGTAGAGTTAGAAGACCACATGATATTAGTCTGAAAATGGAAAAGAGAGATATAATCTAGACCCAATACTAGTAATACCACATCATCAGATGAGATGATTCAAAAATTATCCAATGAATTCATCACCTTCAAAAGGAAGATTCCTAGATTTAATAAACCCTATCAGCGAAACTTTCAGGAACAGCCTGGAAGAAACAATGAAGGAAGGAATACCGATGGAAAGACATTACAGTTGACTGCTCCACCATAGAGGTTAGCTATAGAAGCTCCTCCTAAAAGGGGAAACATGTGTGCCTTCCATTTAACTATAGATCATGACAAGGGAAGCTATCCCGATGTAGCTTGTGCTTGGAAAATGCATCAAACTAACGAATGGAATGCTGGAGTGTCTGGAGCTAAACTAGATTCATATTCACATGGTGACTCTGAAAACTTATACTTAGAGTATGAATCAGATTCAGAACAAGGAGCAACATGTTATGCTACCATAGATGGGACCTCCTATACAGTCTTAATCCATAGTTAGAAAGATAAAGGCCCTACTTCCACATCTCCATCAAATAATATTGAGGCATCTACTTCAAATTCTAAGAAAGCCAGTCAAGGAGTGAGGATACTACAACCAGGTAAGGAGAAAAGCTCTTTTGACATTATTCAATTTTGTAGAGATTCCAAAATTAAAATTTCCCCCATAAACTATCTTAAGTCCAATCCTGTAGAACTGCAAAAGATTCTAGATTACTGTAAAGAGGGGAGTCAGAATATAATTCAAACTGCCATGACTACCATAGAAAATGAGTCTATATTTTCAAACCTAGTTGAGCAAGGTGAGCCATCTGTGTTGGCTACTTTCCTAGGCCAAAATCCTAACCCATTCTATGTGTCATTGTGTATTAATGTTTGCAAGTTAAGCAATTGCATAATATACTCTAGAGCCTCAGACAATGTAATGCCATCAATTGTAGCTAAATATTTAGGACTTACCCTCACTAAAGCTCATGGTAGGTGTTACTCTATGGATTCTAAAAAAGTACCCCTGGTTGGGCAAATCAAAGATGCCCAAGTGGCTCTAGCAGCACATCCTGAGAAGAAAATGTTGCTAACAATACTGGTTGCTGATATACCTGCTAGTTACGGTTTGTTACTAAGAAGGAGTTTCTATAGAGATCTAGGAGGGGAAATAAAGCTAGATTGGTCTCAAGCTTTGATCCTAGTGGGCGACAGAAAGATAAAACTAGTCCCTGAGGAAAAAGAAAAATTCACAGTGCTGAATTTTGATGATCCCAAAGCCCAAATTCTATATCAGGAATTAGAATTTGGCAATTATATGCTATTGACAAATGGTCATGATGAGGGAACTAAACTAGGATATCTGGACCCTCGAATTTGATGGTAGTTATACATCATCAAGATCTAGTACAGGCATAGTCCTGATATCACCAGATGCCATTTACAAGCCCAGATTCTTTATCAGGAATTAGAATTTGGGAATATATGTTGTTTAGAGATGTTTATGATGAGGAAACTGAACTAGGAGAAGAAGAAGATCAGTCTTCTGCTAAAGAAATACTATAAGATATCTGGACCCTCAAATTTGATGGTAGTTGTGCATCATTAGGATCTGGTGTAGGCATAGTCCTGATATTGCCATATGGCATTTGCAAGCCCATGGGGTGCAAATTAGAGTTTGGAAACACCAACAATACAACTGAGTATGAAGCCCTGCTATTAGGAATCATTGTTGCAAAAGAAAAGGGCATGAAAATTTTGAGAGCCCAGGGTGATGCTAAACTAATTGTACATAGAGCTAAAAACCAATACTCTGTAAAGAATCATAGATTGAAGAACTACATAAATAAAGTATGGGATGAAATAGAAACATTGGATGCATTCTTTATTGAATTTGTACCAAGAGAATTGAATTCCAAGGAAGACTCTTTAGCAGTGTCAGCTTCATTACTCTTCCCTCACCTAGAATTCAAAGATAAGAAGTACCAAGTAGAGGTCATGTATCAACTATATGTACTTGACAATGGGGAAGATTGGCAAGTGTTTGAGGATGACAAGAACCTCCTTCTCTTGTTGGAAAATAGTGCTGACTTCTATAAAGATGCCCCTAATAGTTGTAAAGGATATTGTCATGGCAAGCAGAAGAAAGATAAATCAGATATCATCCAGCTATAATGGAATATCATCCCTCCCCACTTAGTTACCTTTGAAAAAAATTTCAATAGACATGATACTTTCGTTAAGAAGAAGAGAATTGAAAGAGGTCCTACCACTGGCGAGTATGAAGGAATTAATATCAAAACTAAAAAGGATCCCAAAATGATCAATATTGGGAAATGCTGCACTGAAGAAGAAAGGGAAGAAGCTAGGAAACTCTTCCTAGAATACCAACACATTTTTGCATGGAATTATGAAGATCTGAAAAGCTTTATAAATGATAAATTCAAACACCAGATTCCCTTAAAACATGAGGCTGCTCCATTCAGGTAGAAACAAAGTAATTACAATCCCAAATTTGTGGATGCAATATTTAGGGAAGTGGATAAAATGCTTAAAGAAAGGATTATCTACCCTATTCATTACTCTACTTGGGTGGCGAATATAGTTCCTATGAGGAAGAAGAATGGAGAAATAAGGATCTGTGTAGACTTCTGAAACCTTAACCAGTCTTCCTTGAAAGACAATTACACCCTCCCCAACATGGATCACTTATTGCAGACCGTAGCCAGAGTTGAGATGATGTCCATGTTAGACGACTTCTCAGGGTACAACCAGATAGAAGTGGAGAAAGAAGATCAACACAAAAAAACTTTCACTACTCCGTGGGGCACTTTCGCATACCACATAATGCCATTTGGGTTGATCAATGCTAGAGCTACCTTTCAAAGAGGTATGGACCTTTCTTTCAGTGATATGAAGAACAAAATAATTGGTATGTATCTAGATGATCTCACTGTGTTTTCCAAAAAAAGAGTAGATCATATAAATTATTTAAGGAGAGTATTGCAAAGATGTAAAGAGGACGAGATTTAACTGAATCCCAAAAATTCAATTTTCTGTGTGACCAAAGTGAAATTGCTGGGTCGAATTGTTTCCTAGGAAGGCATAAGAATTGATCTAGAAAGGGTGAGAGCAATCCAACAATTGAGCTTACCAGTGAACAAAACTAGAGTGAAATCATTCTTCGGTTAGGTAAACTTTCTCAGGTGGTTCATTCCATATTTTTCTAAGATTACCAAGTACATAGTGGACATGATGAAAGGAAATGTAAATTTCAAGTGGAATGAATCTGGTAAACAAGCTTTCAAAAGCATCAAGAACACCATACTGAATTCTCTGGTGTTATGTCATCCAGATTACAAGAAGGATTTCATAATCTATTTTTATTCTTCTGAACACACTCTATCGGCCATCCTCATGTAGGAGAACAAGGAAGGAGTTCAAGATCCTATTGCTTTCATGAGCATGCCTCTGAAAAATCATGAGCTGAGATACTCTCAAACTGAAAAAAATGCTTTCGCAGTAGTAAAAGCTTTAAGAATTTTAGATTCTACATTTTACACTCTCACTCTCTTGTATATGTGCCTGACATTGCATTAAAAAGAATATTGACTCTGCAAGATGTGGGATGTAGTAATAGAGGAGCCATGGTAGCTAAGACTCAAGAATATCACATAGAAATCAAGCCCACTAAATTAGTGAGAGGAAATGCACTATGCAAGGCAATAGCAAAAAACATAGAGGACGAAGACCCTAAAAATACGCAATTGGTCCTAGGTGTAAGTATGCAAGATCCCTAGTTTGAAAATATTGTGTATTTCTTGACATACAGGGAATGCCCTGAAGGATTGAATTTGAAGCAAAGATGAGATCTAAGATTGAAAGCTTCTAAATATATAATTTGGGAAGATAGATTGTATAAGAGATCTATAGATGGAACTTTCCTCTGGTGTGTTGACAAACAACAACAAGAGAAGCTGTTAAGGGTGTTTCATGATGAAGCTTGTGGTGGAAAGTTCTCTTCATCAGTCACAACATTCAAGATATTGAGACAATGCTATTACTGGCTGGGAATGTTTAGAGATGCATATCATTGGGTAGAAAAATGTGAAAAATGTAAAATGTTTACTGGAAAACCACAGTTGGCAGCACTACCCCTTAGACCGGTGATAATTGAAGGTCCTTTTCAACAATGGGGTCTTGATTTTATTGGCCCTATAAATCTCACATCTAGTGTAGGCCATACCTACATAATCATTGTGGCTGACTACTTCACAAAATGGGTGGAGGCAAAGGAAACCAAGAAAATGATTTCAGAGGTAGTATGTGAGTTTATCAAAGAGAACATCATGGTAAGATTTGGTGTCCCTATTAAGCTAGTTATGGATAATGCCGCATAATTTTCTTCCCAAGAAATTACCAATTTTTGTTTTGAGTATGGCATTATGATTAGTCATTCATCTGACTATTTCCCTCAAGGAAATGGTCAAGCTTAGTCCAGTAGTAAAAATTTGGTGAGCATCATGAAAAAGCTTGTAGCAGACAACCAGAGAACTTGGCAAAAGAAAATCTATGAGGCTCTCTGGGAAGGAAAAGTGACTCCCAAAAGAGCCACCAGTGTATCCCCTTTGGAACTTGTCTACAGAATTCAAGACAGTCTTTCGTTACCATTAGAATTGGCAACTTGCAGACTGAGAATAGCAGTAGAAGATGGTATATATAAAGATGGTTTAGAAAAGATGATTATTTACTTGAACAAACTTGAAGAAGAAAGAGAGAAAATGGTAGACCATATCACACACCATCAAATGTGTGTGAAGAACTTGTTTGATAAAAAGAGCAGACCCAAAAAATTTATGGAGGGAGATATGGTGTTGTTATGGGACAAGCGTAGGGAACCTAAAGGTATGCATGGGAAGTTTGAAGTATTGTGGAAGGGACCCTTTAAGATCCATCAAGAATTTGAGAGGAATTATTTTAAGCTGACTTATTCAGATGGTGAAGCATTACCCCTAACATATAATGGTCAGGAATTCAAGTTGTATCAGATCTAAATTTAAAATAGGTAACCCCTGTATTGTACCATAGTTACGTTTAGTTCCTATTTTTGTTTTCCTTAGTTAGGTTTCCTTTCTATTTTCCTTTCTGTGTCTTGCTTTAGTTTTTTTGTGGGCTGCCCTTTTGTTGAGCTTTGTGAAACTAGAGAGTTGAGTTCCTTGCTTGGACATGTGAATGTCCAAGTCCCCAGATAGAGCCAGTTGTTGCCCCAGTTTTGGTCTGCATACCTTTGTGACAAAGTGGATGTTTGATGTGTAGTAGTAGTCTTGAAAGCTTTGAGTAAGTCCTAAGTCTAAGTCTAGTTATCCTCTTAGGATAGGAGGCCTTTATCAGATTTCCCTAAATTTCCTTCTTTTCTATGAGCCAGGAGGAATTAGTCTCTAAGATCGTGTTTCTTTGGGTAGGTTAAGTTCCCAAATCTGATAAAGGTCATATTTTGAAGGATTCTAACATTAATTTTATATGCACTTGAAGTTTTTTCCTTAAAGAATTCCCTTTGGCAGCATGGCATAAAATTGTTTTTGAGCTTCTCCTTGGCAAAAAATCACCTACAGAGTGCATTTTCCGCAATAGACAGAACTTAGAGTATCAGAGGTCAGTGGAAATTAGAAAAGAGGGATTTGAGAATAAGAAAACTTTAGGCACTCAGATTAAATATATTCCAAGAAAAATAAATCATTGAATGAGGAAGAATTTAAGATGTAAGCCTATTGGTAGAAAAGCAGAAAATGGCTTCTCCGCTACTCCGACAGGTGGGTTTTACCTGCGGAGTGCATTTTCCACCAAATCATTTTATGAAAGGACTTTAAAAAATAATCAATATCATGAGTGATCTAGGGCATAAAGAAAGTGGATGAATTCAAGACATTCCATTTTAGCATCTCAATGAGATAAATTTCTCCCTCAGTGGATTTTTGAGTAAAGAGCACTCTTGAAGCATTTCTCTGCCGAAAGGGAAGCATAAAAGTGATTTTTTGCTACCTCCAAAATGTTACCATTATGGTTACTAAAGTGAAAGGATGTTTCTTGATGGCCCATTGGAGTAAAAGTAATTCATTCAAATAAATCTATTTTACTCTATAACAGACTTTTCAATTAATGTCTTAGTCTTTTCATTGATGTAGTGCAGGAAGTCGGCCGTTAAATGGTAAGAATTCAAAAGTTATAAAATCACTAGGCATTACAAGAAGGATCTACCACCTATTTTATTGTCTGAATCTAAAGCTCTTAACTATAGTCATTCCTTTCTCTTGTGTTCTTAAGAGATATCCCTAATCCCTAGTCAAGATCAGTTGAAGTATGGCTACAAGATTTATGGGATTCGATGGGATGAATGTCATCACATCTGATTGGCATAAGATTACAGACACTTCTTTGAATTCTTCAATATATAGAACTTCTAGAATAGATTGAAGGCAGAACAGATGCACCCTATTACTCTAAAGTTAAAGGAGAGTGGGTTGTAGAAGCTGCTGGTTTTCCTGGTGTTGTTCAAGCTCCTAAGCTTGTTTGAGAGTGCATATCCTAATACAACCTAGATACCAAGCAAATCCTCCTACCCAATGACACGGTGTTTCTATCCATTGATCGGGATTATGTCCAGAACTCCTTGCATATTCCAAAGCAAGCTGAATATTCAGAGATGACATATAGTCAGGTCATTAAATAATATATAGAAAAGAAGGTAGTATGGAAGAAAGAAATAATGAAGGCATGGTTTCAAGAGCTGAGGAGTGCCAAATGAAAGTTTCCCAAAACATTATATGGCATGAATCTAAAACCAGAGATTGTAGACATCTTGGTGTTTCTCCATAGGATCCGAGGTGAGAGTGACGCTCTGAATTTTATTGAGCACCATTTCTTCTTGGTTAAGGTGATTTGTTCTAAACACCACTTTATTGATTGCACCCTCATGGTAAGCGAATATATCTCCAATGGCCTAAGTAGAGCTAAATTGTAGAATGAGTTCTACATGTCTTCAGTCCTTATATATATTAGCCACAATCCAAATTTGGTTAGGGGAAAGAGATACTTGGAGTAGCTCTTATGCAGAAATCATTCTCTGAATATGTGCATAAGTTAGCAGAGTAATCTTCTTCTCACTTGGATAAAATACTAGAGCTCCAACAACTAAGCGGGTGTATTTTCAAAGCCATGGAGAGCTAAAGGATCGGGTGGATGCGATCAAGAGTCTAGCCAAAAAACATTCCAGATGGCTCTTCTGATATACCAATGTCCATGTCAACAGACACGAAGAGCTCATCCAAGTAATTACAGCTGTCACCACCCACAGGGCTAAGTTAGACAAGGGGAAGAAAACTTAAGTTTTGATAGATTCCATCTTGCACATAATATTGATAATATTGTAATGAATAAACTATTTTTTATCATTTTTGGTTGAGGAAGTTGAACCGTTTTGGTTTCCTCTTTTTGTAACGGTCCAACTCTAGAACCCTATATGTATTATTTTCCAAATCAATGAAAAGGTCAGCTAAATTTTGGTGTGAAAGATAGTATTTTGCTGAGTCAAATTTGTATGTCTGAATGCCATTTATTTAACTACTCCACTGCATTGCATTTATCTATCTTTTGAATTCAAATATTTATTTGGAATTAGATTTACAGTTTGTGGTTGAACTGAAATTCTGTATTATGATTTGATACAATTAGTTAAGGGGAAATCTAGTGTTATTCTTAGTCTAGGAGATGTCCCTGTGAAATAGATTTATTATTTATCATTTTATCATTAAATCTTTAAGTATTGCATTTGCATTTTCATTATGATTTATTGCATTACCAGTTTTAAGGAGTCATATGATTGATGAAGTCTTGAAATTGGCTAAAGTTAGAATCAGATTTATCCTGCCCGAGCTATTTCCTACCTAGGTTTAGCTTGGTTTGCCTCTTCTATTCTCAGGTGAAGAACATACCCCTGTTATAATAGGAAAGATCAATATTCATTAAAGATCATTTACTTAAGGGAGTTGTACCTTTAAATTTAGAGGGAAATTAGTTGTTTAGTTACAATTTCCCAACTGTTGTATTCAATTGTTCTTAAATATTTGGGTATTCTAGAGTTAAAGCATAAAAGAACAATCTGTTTACCAACAATGTGTCTTGTCATAGTCCTAACCATTTATTTCAACATGAATAGAAAAGCTAGACCTAAGGGTACGACTCATTCTTTAAATTTCTAGAAAGAAAATTCCTTTAATGTCATTTTTCCAAATTGGATTCATTCATATGGTGGCATGAGTAAAGGTGATGTTGGGATAGAGAT
>MU224756.1:476761-490032 GCA_018584345.1 Thuja plicata
GGGGGGATGAATCAGTTATCCATAGGTCTAGATGTACCAATTGAAAATTTATAGCACTTTAAATAACTTAGGTCTGCTTGGCAGCAACAGTGTAAAATCAACAACATAAATATGCAGTTTACTGTTCAAATGTAATCAGCTTGCAGAAAGTTAATAGTAAACACAACATAAGCATTCACACAAGTTGACACCAATATTTAATGTGGAAACCCAATTAGGGAAAACCCACCAGTAACATGCTACCAAATTTTCACTCTTCTGAAGTGAGCTCTGCTAGGAGCCAACCCTGTTAAAGGTTACAAAACACATTTCTATATGTGACCTGGTTAAAGGATTTAATCACCCTGTCAAGAGTGGCCTTGTTAGAGGACTTAGAACATTCCACCTGAATTTCACCTTTCTCAAAGGATTTATACAATGACTCTTAGGTCAACCTGGTTAAAGGATTTTGACTGATACAATGGTTAGAAAGTAATCAACAGGTGTGATATGATCCATACAACTTAATTTGAAAATCTAGATCTAGTTCAGCTCTAATGCTAATTCACTGAGTGGCCTCCATTCTCATTTCAATCTTTAGATCTTCTTGGAAATTTGTCAAGCAATCACTGCTGCAATCCTTTGCTTCTCTACTCAACCTTCTCTGCTAGATCATGCCAATTAGCCAATTAACCATGCAATCCTCTTGCATACACTTAGCACATACATCTCATACCATGAATAACCCCTCAAGGTTATCTTATACCTCTTCATCTAGGTAAAAAAAATATTTATCGTTTAATCAAGATCGTAGATCTTAGGTTAGGTTGGACCCAACGGATCTTTCCATCAATTACATTTAATTTACTTCTCCAAAGCAAAACTACTTAAATCTTGAATCCATGTGTTAATTAGGGTTACCCGTGCATTTAAATAATGTGGAGAAATCATTGTTATCCTTAATTAACTTTATATATCCCAATGAATTAAATTATGTCGGGCAGAGATCTCAAATCTCAACATTTACCAAAATACTGGCGCTCGGCTGACACTGTGTTCTACTCAGTCATCACTATTTTCTCCGGCAATTTACTCATGCTTGGTCGACACTAGAAATTATGCTCGGCATACAATGGTTGTTAGTCAACACAAACTTCGCTCGTCATAAACTGTTCCTAGTAAAATGACATCTTCATTATAGATAGACAACACATTACCTTGCCAATGTGCTAACTGATCAAGTACCCATGTAATTTCCCATAAGTCAACCATTTCACTGTGTCTTCTTCTTATCCTTGCCTTCAAATCTTCTTCAGTAATCTATAGATATGGTACTCAAACAAATAGCAATAGTCTTACCAGTTAAGGTTTGACATCAATGACAAAACAACAATTGTTTACATTGTGGCTTTCCAACAAATACATGTCATAAAATAGCTATAACTTGTAGAACTAATGTAAACATGAGGCTGTAGAGCATGTTGTCACTCCAACTCTATATATGTGCATGGTTGTAGATGCATGGCATGAAAGATACACTAGTGTGTAATTAAACTCATCATTTATCTATCAATACTTGAATAAAAATATGTATATAGATTAGTTTCATGTCCATTCACTCACACAAGGACTGTCAAAATGTACTAAAAAACATAGGTTATGATTACACTTTGTGGATATAGATTGATTAAAGTGCACCCAATCTAAAAAATATGTTTTATATTAATCTTCATCACTAATATTGAATTAAAAAGTTGATATATATATATATAGAATTGGACAAAGAAAAGAAACCTTATATGAATGGATTTTAAGAATGTTAAAGAATAATATTAGTTTAAACATTTATTTTTATTCGTTAACACATTTTCACTATGTAATTGACAATGTTTAGTTATGTTCTTCAACAATTATAAATATTTGTATATCTATGTTTAAGAAACTGTGGTCCTACAATATATATTTGATAATCCACTATGTACGGAGGGAGGTATATAAATTATTTTGAAAAGTTTAGGCCCCTATGTTTATTTGGCAATATTGAGAAAGAGACAAAAATAATACATTGATGCAAATTAGTTAATGTTTAATGAAAACCAAAACTACCACAAGTTTAGTATAATACCTTTTAAAACTATTTCAACAAAGATTAATAATTTTTTTTGGTATTCGACACCAAAATTGAACTATGGCTAATGTTAAATGAGATTGATGTTTGTAATATTTAGAGTAGCATTACCTTTCTATGTCATCCTTTTAATTATTGGAAGTATATGTATAATAATGTCCTTAAATACACAATTTTAGACACCTAATTGGAAATGTTTGCCACCTATATCAAAATGTAATAGTGAAATCTTGGGTTTGTCAATCTTAGAAAACATAGAATTTTGACTTTTTAAAGGCGGCCAATTTAAAATGGGAAATATATTGGAAAGTGGGTGAAACATATTCAAAAGCTAGAATACTTTATATATTAAAATATAACATTTAAAATTAAGGCTTATCAATGTTTCAAAAAATCAGATTATATATGAAAACCGTTTATTAATGATACTCATGAAAAACAGGAAAAAGATAAAGTCTATTTTTTCTCCTCTAAATCAATAATTTGAATTGTTAAATCATTAAGATGTTCAATTAATTATAGAAGTACTCAAAATTTATAAATGTATAAAATTGAAAACTATTAGAATCTTAAACTTTAGCTAACTTAATAATCAAAGTAAAATTTAACCAATAAAAATAAAATAATTATTTATTATCTTTTAATACTATTAAAATATAAAATCATATAAGCCCTAAAACTATTGATATTTAAATCAAATGATTTGAGAGAGTTGAAGTGCAGGTACACTGTCCCTACAATATATTTGACATGAAATTTGAGCCACTCTACGTAAGGATGATGGCTAAATTGTAGAGCGCACTCATTTTTATTTCACACCTCAACTCCTTTCACACCTCAACTCCATTAAAACTCTTAAATCTCTAACTTTTCTTTTCGACAATATCCAGTGATGGGATTATTACCGTATGATTACGTGATATTCGACAAAAAAGTCATTCTTTCTATCTTTTTTCTTTCCCTAAACTTGACAGAATAGTATTTATCACCGTTTACGGTTGAAAATAGAGATCATAATTACCAAATTGAAATGCATCATAGAAAGGATATCAATTACATTTTATCTGAGGCGTACACAAGCTGAGAAAAGTTTTTCACTTAGTGGGGACAGTTTTGGAAAATTAATTTCTTTTAATATAAGAGCAAGAGATATAATGAACTTGAACTAAGTTAAGGAGATGTTAACTAAATTTAATATTCTCAAAAATGCATTTGAATAATCTCTTTAAAAACTCTTCATCGGAGTAATTCGTAATCTTATACATTTAATTTAAATTTATAGAAGAAAATTATATTAAAAAATAGATAAAAATAAAATTTTGGAGGTGGAAAGGAAAAATAAATTTTATCATTTTTAATTTTTTTTTATTGTAAAATTTTATTTTTGGCTTTTTGAAGTGTGAGAAAATAAAATATTTTTAAGAATTTCTTTATTTCAAAATTGTTAGCAAGATTGAATTGTTGTGTCATATATTTGTCAAAGTAGATCTACTCTAGTGCATTGAGATGAATTCACATGATTAGAAAAATATCCCTACTCTCCCATACTATAGCATTATTGAACTTCTGAGGAAACCCTTGTCATTATAGAGTAGAGGTATAGGTTCCTATCAATCTTTTCAGAATCTTCATGCTTCTTCCATTTGGTGGAATTTATCCAATTAATTGGAAATAAACAACTAAATATATAGATTCATTACAAGACCCATTAAAGGGGTCCAAATGTCGAGTTTCAAGGGGCCAATAGGCCATGCACGATCCACAACAATTAAAAGTCCTACTTGAAGCAACACTATGCTAAATAATTAATGTAATTCCCAATTAAATAATATTTGAGATGAGAGGATTGTGTCCATATCTATTAATGGATGCTCCTAAAGTTTTGTTCTATTTGAGAAGTGAGATAAAAATTTATGGTAAAAGTAAAAAGGTAATAGGGCCATCTTGGATAGAGGAATTACCTTGGCTATCTAATTAGAGCTTCAAAACTCATGATGAAATATTCAACATAGATAGACACACATACACTTAGTAAAATTACCTAAGATAACTCAAATTTTGTAGGATTAAATACTTTATTATTGAGTTCATCAATCATTTTACAATTGTATTCATATGTGCTAAGGAAACAAGCTTAATGGGTTCCTTACATAACAAAAAGCAAGAATAACCCTTGATAACTTGTACTAGGTATGCATGCTATTATTTATATTTATTATACCCTATCCACAATGATTTTCTCCCTAGTAACGTATAATTTGAATTTAAATTCTATCTAAGAGAATAAATTTTGTAAGTTTAGCATATTGATGTTATTTTTTTATGGTTGGGTAAAGTTATGTAACCTCTAGGCAACCTGTTTCTTTAACTTCATATTCTATTATTACACTTTAATGCTATTGGTAGAAAGACCTAGTCATTTATGCACAACTTGGTAGATGGTCTAGAATAATTAATGCTACTAAACTACAAATTTTAAAATAACATAGTGGAGCAACCCTACCATGACTATTCTAGCACAAGAGAGTCCTTAAGATGACATGGGAAAGTTGTATGCCAAAATTATTTAGTTACAGTGGTATACTACATGTGGGTTATTAGATGAGATTACATTTTTTAGCTTGGACATCCCACTATACGTTTTAGAAGCTTTCTCAATTCTTCTTGCAAGGTTTAAAAAAAAATTATGTGTCCTTTATTAAGTAATGACTTAACTTAAATTGATGATATAAGTGGGGCCTCCTTATACCCATTGCATCATATGAAATGATGAGAAAGGAAGATCACTCATCACATCAAATGGATGGAGGGGATATGATACATTAGGAACACCCCCAAAGGCTCACCCTCAAACCCAAATTAGATTAGCACAACCCAAAATGATGAAAGGGTGTTAATGCAAGATCTTGATTTGAGAATGGAGTGTGAGTTGGGGATGGGTTCCTCTAATGTCAAAATGTATATGATATGTAAAAATGACATGAAAATCTATGAAAGGAATTGATACTATGATAAATGAAATGATAACTAACAAGATATGATATCAAGTCTAATGTATAAAAGTAAGTGCAAGATGAAAATAGGCGGGATGAAATCACCTTGAAGCTAGGAGAAAAGGAGTAAACTTCAGATCAGGTTTTGACTATCCCACAACTGTCAGAATAAAAAAATGGTTATGGATCTGGCACTCTGACAACTATAAATTTTGACTGAAAATTATGGATCCAAAGGACTATGTCAAATAAATTTGACCTTATCCAGAAAAGTCAACTTTGTCCTAGAGACTTTGCATCTGATGAAATCTATAAAGGATCTGCCACTGGTTCTACAACTCTCAAAATCAAGTTCCAAAACTCTGAAAACCTATTCCTGCACAAAATAAAAATGGGAGAAAGGTTGTGAGAAGAGGCTTGCCTTGGTCAAGTCCCTATATACTAATTAACCTTGAAATGAAATATAAATCGCATAAGAAAAGTAATGTGAACAAGATAAATGTTAGATTTACATTGCATAAAAAACCTTCATGGATGGATGTAGAAATCAATAAAATTCATGAAGATGCTTGAAATGTGTGTTTGGAATGTTTTTTAGAATAAAGGATGCCTTCAAAAATGCATGGGTCTACACTTGCTAATCCTAGATCTTGAATGAGTGTATGCTTAAGATCTTAAATGGAGAAGAGGAATGGATCTTCTTTCTTTCTTGAGAATTTCTCTATTTGGCCATCATGGGAGATACATTTTCATCAATGAGAGAATATTGCCTTTCCTTGAATGGATCTTGAACAAATGGAGACTTGGAGATGTTGAATTGGATGCTTACCTTCAAATCTTGAATCCAAATCCTCAAAAATCTTGATTTCACTTTCTCTTGAAATCACCAATAGCTTGGATTTATCGCACATAAAATATATGGTCATGGATGTCAAAATAAGAGGCCTTGATGTCCTTTTATGATCATTTTGGGATTTATTATTGTCAGGATGAACACAAATAAAGACCAGGAAGAAAAACCTCTGCAGTGGGCCCATAGCCCACTTGGATTCAATGCCCTTGGACAAGGACAAATTGGTTTGACCTTGTCCAGGAGAAGGATGACTTAGTTTGACCAGGTCCTCACATTGTTAATTTCAAAGTAGATTCGGGTCTTGGGGAGAAAATTTTCGAGGAAAGAAAATGAAAGATGCGGGAAATCAAGTATAAATATATTCAGATCTTGAAATCACTAAAATGAGGGTCTAATAGGTTCTAAAGCCACCAATAATGGGTCATAACTTTTTAGGATGGTACACCTATTTATTTTTCTTCATTTATAATAATGGGTCTACTTTTGATAGGTTTCATAATGCAAGGGCTCCTTAAGATAATATGTTATACTTATTTAAAAAGGCTTATGAATAATTATATTTCATTTAACCTGGAGTATCAAATGGTAGATTCTTATTGAGACTCAACATCTATCAAAATTTATATAACTAAAATTGTAACAAACAAAACAAAGATTGTAAATGTTGCAAGGCATGTTTATATACTATATATAAACTTAAAATGATTTTTTTACTTATAGCGAAGGATTCACTATAGCTTTGACAACTCTCAAGGGTCATTTTTCTTATAGAACGAAGGATTTCTTGAAATGTATCCAACAAGAGTACAAGGAACTTAGAGTAAAAGAAATTTGATTTTTTTAATAATACACCCACCTCCTAGAGATTATCCATGGATTACATGATCCTTCCCTATTCATCATCCTTTGGTTGGATAATTTTGATTAAAAATTAGTGTGCACATTCTAAATCCAATGCATTATCACATATGACCTATTGAGCTTGAGAGTTGGTCTCTAACACTGGTGCCTTGAGTTCCAGAATTGGCTTAATGATTTCTAATATTTCCTCAATTGATATTTGGGGAATACCTTATCAATCTTGGATTCATCTTAGAATTTATTCATTATTTTCTCTTAGGATGTGCCTAATAGATGTACCCTATCATTTGAACCCATAGAGTGGGGAGATTGTTCTTAATGAGTAGATACATATAGTTTTGTATATCTACAGCCAATTTACCCACAACTCTCAATTCAGCCTTGCACTCTTAGATCAGTCAATCCTTATTAGAGATATCATTTATCAATTGAGATTTAGGGGACCTACTCTTTATCTTGATTAAGAGGAATTTTATCATAGCTACATGAGAGGGACATATGAGATTGATGCATTCTTGATGAAGGATATATGCAAGTATAACATATATAATGTGTTAATCTCATTTCTAACTATGAAGTGGATGACCTCAACATACTCAGTAAATATAAATGTTGAAGTGAGGTTGATAGATTTTTATTCAATCTTCTTCTAGTATGGCTGGAAAAAGACATGGAAAAGATCCTCCAAGCCTACTAGTATCTTGATTACTTTTAAGTTTTCCTTTGAGGCACTAGATTTCATCTTTCACTACTACTAAATTTTTCTCCAAGTCATTCTTTGTTGTATGACATTTGATTGTTTATTTATCTCTCTCCCTATAAATTTGGAGTGTGGTGATTTGATTGTATTATATTTTTGATTTAATATTAACATTTTAACTCATTTCAAGATACTAGAAGTAACTTATTCCTTTTCCATTTAATATTTTAGCACTTCTCATTTCTCGGTAAAGAAGTCTATGGTTGATTTATTTCTTATGCTTTCTTCTTTAGCAGCAATGAGGTCTAATATAGCCTTAGTGTAGGTCCCCATTGGGCTGCTAGGCTTATTTTGGCTAGCAGCCGCAAGTCAATTTTATTAGCAGCAATTTGTGGAGTTGGTGACCCCATGATTATGAAATTATGTTGGTTATCTTTTGAGTAGTTATCTTAAAATTTATTTTTAAACAAAATCACTAATCAAAAAATATTTAGAGATAAATGAGATAATTAAATGAGGGAAAATAATTTGTGGAGTCATGTGTTGTTTCTCCCAATATAAGCAGTTGCTACTTATTTCTAGGCCCCCCTTTTTCCCAATGCTTATTTTCTTTTTTTTTAAGCAATGTTTGAGCCACTAAAATAAGAGAAGATTTCATTTTATCTTTTTTTTGTTTTTCTATCATTTAAAATATGCATGAGAATACTTTAGCTGTGTAAATTTAAGCAAACAATTAGAATTTTAAGCAAAAATTAGAGTTGAGCAGCTGCACATCCTTCACTTTGGTGGCCTTATTTGATATATTAGAGACTTACCCTTCAAGGGACTTGTTCGTTATCTTTTAGGTTGCACTTGTTTACATTGCCTATTTCAACACATCTTCTCTTTTATTCAACTTCCTATCTAAATTGATGAGGGATGAACCGACCTTTTCTATAAGTTGAGCTTGCACATCCTTCACTTTCGTGATCTTATTCGATATATTAGACACTTACCCTCTAAGGGACTTGTTCTTTATCTTTTAGGTTGCACTTATTTACATTGCCTATTTCAACACATCTTCTCTTTTATTCAACTTCCTATCTAGATTGATGAGGGATGAACCAACCTTATTGAAAACTTTTCGGAGGACCTCGACTATGTATTTCACCTTGACATCCCTACCACTTATGTTAATTTTTCCCATTTAAAAATTTATAAGCTACATTATTTTTTTAAATCCATTTTACGTACCCTAGATTTTATCTTCTAATCTTTATAATTTATAGATAAAATATAATACATTTTAGTAATAACATGATAATAACAAAAACAACTTTTTGCAAACATAAAATATTTCAAAATGTCCTAACAATTTGAAAGATAGATAAAAGAATTCTGTCTAGGTAAACTCAATGTAAACGAGGGCTAAAGATGGTAGGCAATTTATATGGGCCCTCTCCCCACGAAAGCAACCGATAAGATTTCTCAGCCAAAGGGAACTTCTTAAGGAATAGATTTGTTAAGATACGGACTTTTTAAAACTCCAAATTCTGGCCATTTAACCAGTAGAATAAGACTCATAAAATTCAGATATTTAATAGTAAACTGGTATTTAATTAACCCGTGCTACTAATCATCTTTAAGAATAGATGGGCCCTCTCCTCACCATGTGTTAGCAATATCTGAGAGTAACAAGCAGCCGTCAGACTTTGAATCGAATTCTTTGTGCAAAACATTTATCATGTGAAGCTGCAGGTATACAAATCTCTTTAGAACTAAAGATGCTATTCTGGCCGTAAGTACTAGAAATTTCTGTGAAAGGAAAAGTTACTTCCGTTTCTCTCGCACATATTGGAGAGGTTATAAGAAAGTTGTTCTGTAAAGAATTAAGCTCCATATCTCTGAACGTGAAGCCACATATATGACCCTCTTCCCAGTTGTATCTCATATCTAATCTTTCCATTATCTAATTTTAATATGCTGCTTGTCCAGTTGATTTCTGTGATATCTTATCTATAACCCACTTATGGAATCAATGATGATTGATCAAGAGAGCTGGGTTATTCAAATGAAAGAAAGCCTGCAGATTTATGGCGAAAAAGAAGAAGAGGGGGAGATTTCTGTATCCATTTATGGTGTCCGAAAGGAGTTGCTGGCACTGAAACCAGAAGCATATATCCCGCAGTGCGTCTCCATTGGACCATATCACCACTGCAGATCCAAACTGTACGGAATGGAGAGATATAAATTGTCTGCTTGGCGAAGATATCAGAAGACGTTACCCAGTGACAGCAATTTCGAATCTGTAGTTGAAAAGGTGAAGAAGTACGACTGCCAGATCAGAAACTGCTACCACAAATATCTGGACTACAAAGACGAAGCCCTTGCATGGCTCATGGCTTTGGACGCCTCATTCGTGCTTAACTGCTTGCAGTTCTACGAAAAACAGGCGATTCACCAGGCTGATTCATTACATGGGTCTTCAGGGAAGGTTCTAGAACTTTCTGGAAGAAGCGCAGTGCACAATGCGATCATGAGAGATCTGATGATGCTCGAGAATCAGATACCTTTGTTCCTCTTGCAGAAGCTTCTGGAGATCCAGTTGGGTTCTCAAGACAAAGCCGAAGAAAGGCTCTGCAATCTGGTAAGTTTTGCATGTAGAGAATGGTCGCTTTCTCGTCCTTAAACATTAGCCCCGTTCAACTTGCGCCGGCAATTTCTCAGCGTCTCCTGCAATTACGGCCCATCAAGTTAGTGACCCAGTTGTCAAAGACTCTTTTTTCTAGATTTCAGAATATTTCAGTCCAGAGCGAAGGTGAAACGGATGAGGAAAAAGATGGGGAAAGAGGATCTTCCTCTGTAGAAACTCCTCCTACACGAGGCGAACTGGAGATTCCCTCAGTCTCAGATTTATTCTCAGCAAAAGTGAAATTCCTTCCAACTGAAGGAGACCTTAATACAATTCGCTTCGACCCGGCAACGGCAACTCTTTATCTTCCCAAATTGAGATTTGATTCAAACACGGAAGTCGTTCTCAGAAATCTGGTGGCTTTCGAAGCTTCGGCGGCTCCTAGTGATTTGGTCTTCACTCGCTACACTGACTTCACGAACGGCATCATCGACACAGACGAAGATGCTGGGCTGCTGAGGAAGAGCGGGATTATCTACAATCACCTGGCAGACGATGGGAAAGTGGCGAGTTTGTGGAAGGGCATGGGGAAATGCGTGAAATTGGACCAAGTTATAGCAGATGTCAATAAGCACTATAAATAGAGATTGAGCGTTGCTGTGAAGGAGTACATAAAGAGAAACATATTTGGTTCATGGCAGTTGTTCACTGTTCTGATATCAGGAATACTTCTGCTTCTCACCTGCTTGGAGGCGTTTTGTTCCGTTTATGACTGTAAGCGTTCGTGGAGTGGAACTAGTTTTTCGGAGGACTAAGGAAATTTGAAGCACGGTTAGACATCTGGTCGAACAATTTGCCCTTTAAAAGCATGGGTAGAATCTACAACTTTGTCTTTGTCTTTTGTCTTTGAAGAAGACATCTATACAACTATGTTTTTTAATAAATGTCACCCACATAGTTGTATAATAAATGTCATCCATTCAATAAATAGAAATTTATATATTAGCGCTTGCACCAAAGAGGTGTAGGGTTAGTGGATAAGAAATATATAAGTTAATATACATAATTTAGAATTATTCTATTTATGCCAAATGATATTATAGAATAAATAAAAAATGACCATTTACCTTTTATTAAATAAATGGATGATCATTGCTTTATATTTGGTTAATATAAGGGTTTAATATGATTAGGGTTAGAGTTTAATAAGGGTTAGCATATAAAGTTATGCTTAGGATTAAGGTATAGTGTTTCAAGTTAGGATTATGTTTAGCATTATGGTGAGGGTTATGGTTTACATCATGGTTAGTATTATGATTAGGGTTAGGATTATATTGGCTAGATGATGGTCTTATTATGGATGCAAATTATGGTTAGGGTTAGGATTTAGTGTTTGGTTAAGGGCTTAGGGTTTAGGTTAAGATTAGAGTTTAGGGCTTAATATTAGGATTATGTCTAGGAGGATTGTTAGGGTTTATATCATGGTTAGGGTTAGGGTTTTTCTAGAGTTGGAATTTAGGGTTAGAGTTAGGATTGGGTTTAGTGTTAAGGTTTACATCATGATTAGTATTATGCTTAGGGTTAGGGTTTTGAGGGTTAATATTAAGATTATAATTTAGGGTTTAATATTAAGATTACATGTATGATTAATATTATGGTTAAGATTAAGATTATCATTAGTGTACGAGGTTACATTATGGTTAGTATTAAGGTTAAAGTTAGGAGTTAACATAGAGTTAGGTTTAGGGTTGAGTTATGGGTTATGTTAAGGTGGGTCTTCATTAAGAGTAAGGTTACATTAGAGTTAGAATTCATATTCAAGATAGTGTAGAATATTTAAAAAGTATAAACTTATCATATTTTTACAAAAATTTCAAAAGGAATATGTTTCTATTATAAATTCTTAAAGAAATGTTCTTTATTATATTTTCTTTCAAAATGCTTCTATTTTTTTTTAATTGTATGTATATGTTTCTATAATAAAATTTAAAAATAATATTTCTAAAAAAAGCCTTAAAATTTAATATTATTTATTACTTTATTTAGTCTCTTCAAGTATTCCATTTTGAATTGGTTTGTGATAACCACACTTTCTAATTTAATCTTTCTTTTCTAATTTTAAACAAATCTTTCTATTATGAGTCCTCATAAAAATAATTTATATTTTATTTTTATAATATTTTCTTAAAACAACTTTTTTTTACTATAATATTTATTCAATAATTTACTTTCTTCAAATATTTCATTTTAAATTAATTACTAATTAATAAAACTTTCTAGTTTCATAACAATCAAGTGCCACATAGTGGCCTGCACTTGCCCTAATTAGTTATAATTATATATGTAAATTTAATTTAATTTTTATTATAAATATTATATATTTTTTAATTAATAGTTATTTAATAAAAGTAAAATTATTATAGATAAAAATATTAAATAAGAGACCTTGTATAAAATTTGAAAAATAATATTTAATAAATTATGTTTGTATATATTATAATTTCATTATAGTTGTAAAAATTTAAAATATAGTTATAAATTATATATGATATAGTACTTTTATATTATATATTATATATTATATAATAATATATATTAGAAATTAGAAATTGTAATATATATATATATATATATATATATTAAAAATATAATATAGTAAATTTTTAAAAATATATAATAGTTATATATTATAAATAATTGAATTTTTTAATGAAAATAACATTTTTACATTATAAAATATAAAATATAAAATATACTATATTGTAAAATAAAAGACCAATTTAAAATAAACTAAATGATACATAAATTATATATTACAAAACTATGTTAAAAACTATGGGAAAAAAGAACAAATTTGGGAAGCCTCCGAAAAAAGGGGTCCTATAAGACCAAATCAATTGAACCAATCAAAATTGAAAAAAGCAATTTATAGAATATGTTTAATTAATAAATAAATATTTAAACTTTACAAATAGTTGAACAAGAAAAAAATAGTGAGTTATGATTGGTTCATTGTTCTAAAACTAATTCACTATTCGTGCACAACTCAATGCAATAGTATATTGCCTATGGCAAGTACAATAAAATCTTAAAAACATGAAGTTTCTATTTTTTTATTATTATATTTTTGTATGTAGTGTTTGAAT